>WAAE01008424.1:34879-48771 GCA_013400495.1 Nicator chloris
AAAAAAAAAAAAAAAAAAAACAAAAAAAACCAACAAAAAAACCCAACAAACAACAACAAAACTAAAAAAAAAAATTGAGCTAGGGAGGGGGAGGGAAAAAAAGAAAAAAACAAGCCCAAAACAAAAGTCTAGAAACAGAGAAACAAATATGGTTTAATAACTGGGACGCAATCTACAGTTTGTGAAATTAAAGCCCTGCTTTCTGCTGGCTGGCTGCCAAAGCTAGGCACAAACAAATCCCGGGAAAAGCAGGTTAATGAGAGACATCCCGAACAAAAAATAACAAAAAAAGGGAAAGCAACAAACTCGCAGAGCTCCTACTGATGAGATAAATAAGATTTGAACTGACATTATCTGTTCCGCTTGCCACGCATATTTTATTTGCTGCAGCCAGTCTTTAGGTCTCCTGGACGCAGTTTTCAGCCTCGTCCTTTCAGCAGCCATCACTGCATCCATCTTATCCATCCTTCAACTTGTCCAGCCCTGATTACAGTGGGATTTGGTTGCATCCTGAGCCTGTTGCTAGGACAGAGGCAGCTGCATTGGGAAGGCATTTGCTGCACGCTGCATCTGTCAGGAGGCTGCAGAGCCAGAAGGTTTCTTGATATGATAGACCAGGTGTCAAAAGCAATAAATAAAAATAATAGTGAGAATCCCTGATGAGAAAGGAACTCAGCTTTTCAGAAGCATCAGCCTGTAGCTGTCTTTGCCGAAGGTATTTTTAACTTATTTGGATTGTTTTCCAATCTCCATCTGATGTTCCAGCTCAGTTCTTCTGCAATTATTTCTCCCCCCGGTGCAGGCTTGTTTGAACTTTCAAGACTAATGGGATGGTGTAAGGGATCAAATCACAAAATCTGTAATTCCCACCAGGTTTTCTGAAGCTGCAGGTTTGAGTCCCATGGCCTGACTTAGAAGTTAAATTCAGGTTACACTGGGGTTACAGCTGAGCTGCTGCAAAAATCCTTCTCCTCTGGAGCTGTTGACTTCCAAAAGGATGGAGAGGGAAACAAAAATGCAAACAAGTTCTTCTACATCATGCACACACTCACGTGCCTGAATGAAAGGGGGCCTTTGGTAATGAGGCAAAGCCAATTAGGAAGAAATATGGAAGCTGATATAAAAGTCCTTAACAATGCTTTTTCCTCTCCTTTTGGGAGACTGCAAGAACCATCTTCCTCACAACACCACACTGCACAGGTCTTTTTTCTCTTTCCCAGATCTACAGGAATGTGTCTGAGTAAAGGCTATGACCCACTCAGAATAAAATCCCCAAGTCTCTAAAAATCTACTCTGACTTCACAGACAGAACCTCAGTATTTTGGTTTCCACTTTCACAAGTCCCATCCTCTGTTTCCAAATGCATTGCACCTACCAGCTTTCCCATATGTCCACTGGGCTGGTGGCCAAAGGCATGGAATAAAATGTACATTCAGCAGGGTTTGAGCTCAAGCTTTGAGCATGAGTCTTCCAGAAAACAACCTGGAGCTTTCCCCTTCCAGCTGCACATGTTCAGCAGTATTTATCTGTTGGTCAGATTTCATTCCAGAAGCACAAACATCCTTGATTTGGGCTTGAATATGGACACAGTTCCAGCAACACATTCATTTACTCTGCTTAAAAGCTACTAAGGGCCTGAAAAATTGAAGTCTTGCCCAGAATTTTCTTAGAGAAGGGATTTTTCTCTTTGATTCAGGACTGTATTTCCCTCCCCTTTCCAAGCCTTGGACAATCAAGGCTGTCAGAGGTGTCCAGTCTCTGTTCATATACAGTCTGGTCTCCTTTTATCTGTATTCAACACACAGAAAAATTCCAAAAGGATATTTTATCCCACCCATTTTAATAACTATTTAGTCAGGGATGACTGAATTTGGGTTGGTAGGTCAGACAGAATGCCTGACCTTTGGCTGCTAAATTTAGGGGAAGTAAATCTTATTTTCTTAGACAAACCCCTTTGAGAACTCTTTGTATTACAGAAAACCCAGCTCCAACCCTCAACCAGAACAGAGGAGCATCCCAACCTTACACAATCAGAAGATCCAATCTACCAATTCATTCATTTCACAATCCTCTCCTTGGATGCAACCCCCCAGAACTTGTCCATTTTCTGTGCTAATGCATCATAAAAACCCCATGTGCAAAAATAAATAGAAGCACATTGTTTTCCCCTTTCCTTTCCTTCAAGTCGCATGCACTGGGGGCAAAAAGGTTTCTCTACGTGCTGTAATTCCATGTCAGTTCCAACAGACAGACAGGAAAATATGGCACTGAAAAGCTACAGTGGGTGTTGAACATCTTCCTGCTGACAGGACAGATAGATGGCCACGGATGTGCTATTAACTAGCAGAAAGAAGAGTCGTGGATGGAAAAATCCTTGGGACCACAATCTCTTTTTCTCTGGTGTCTTTCAGGCCTCAGTCTAGGCTGGGAGCCCTGTGCAGCTGTCACCACACCAAGAACATCAGCATCCTTGAGGATGTTGCCAAGCCCAAAGGATGAGTGCAGACAAATGCCTTTGATAAGTACAAGACACTTGTCTACAAGACACTTCACACCCTCACAGTTACAGTGTGAAATCCCACTGGGAAAGCCAAGAAATGCAAGGGCAAAGAAAAAACAAATGAGGAAACTCAAGAAAAGGAGGAGAATCTGCCACCAACTGTGTGTGATCTTGCCCAGTGTGAGGAAGTCATTGCAAGGCTTCACATGTCCCATTGCAGTGAGAGGAGATGAAGGAAGGGTGATGTGAAGGGAGGCAAACACAGGGCTGGGTGATAAGACACTACCTGTGCACAGGATAAAAAATAAAATCATTAAAAGGATGACATTAAGTTATTTAACTTTTGGGAGAAAAGGATGTCTTTTACAGGAGGAAAAAAAAAAAATTATGTGCTGAGCTTTGGACTCTGATGTTTCCCACTCTGTGCACTTTGGTTCCCTTCAACCACAAGACACAAAGATGCAGTGATTAGCTGAGAACTCCAGTACGTAGATTTGTACATAATTCATATTTTGACTTCTCTAAGTTTGCATAATAAATAGTTTAAACACTGCAGAAAATGTCTGAGAGAGGAAATTAGAATTCTGAATGAAAAAGTTAATTATACCTCGAAGGATATTTTTTTCAGATATATACGGGCTAGAAGAAAAAAAAAAAAAGCCTAGAAGTGGATAATTTAGGAGATGGAAATGCAGAAAATTATGGGAGTGGTAGCAACAGGAGAGTTATCGCCATAAATGGGATAATTAGACTAATTTAATTTTTTAAACTGTGGCATTGCATTATAGACAAACAATTCAATAAATAGCAGCCTGAACACTTTTCCTGCAGCTCCTGATGCTTCTCGGGGCTGTGGGGAGTTTGGCTTTTCATTTTCAGCAGAGTTGTGTGCAGTAGGAATACTGAATTATCATAATGGGTTGCTTCCTATGGTAAGTCATAAAGGGCAGGGACAGGAAATTATGGAGGAGTGGAAAGGAATATTGACATCATTAAATCAATCACTGCTGATTGGATCCAGGGCCTGATGAAGCAGTGATTGGGTCTGAAGCTGGAAGACACTGGGGACCAGCTCTTTAAAGATATTTAAGGGCTTAACTTTTGCTGATTAAAATAAATGTTAGTCACCTAAATAGGGCTTAGATGGCTGGTATCATGAGGAACCCAAAATATCTTGGGCATGAATATCGATCCTGAAGGAAAGCACGTTCCTTCTAATTCTCAGCAGTGATGACACCAAACTGTGTTTTAGGATACGCATGACAGTGCCCCTACACCCCTTGTGAGTGACAGGGGGAAAAAGGGAACAAACAAAGAAAATGTCAGACTTATAAACTAAAGCATACAATAGCCCAAGAGAAGGAGGTAAGAGTTCTTGTCCCAGAAGTTTCTTTCATTCATTTTCTAGTCCATGCAGTGGAACTCCTCTGTACACCCCTTTCTCTCCAGCCCCTGACACGAGGAGCTGGGACAGCAGGGCTGGGATGTCTGTTACCAGACACCCTCTCTGATGTCTGATAACCACCTCAGTGCACGTCTGAGGTGCCTTTCAACTTGGGCTGCCTCAGCTGTCACCCACACAGCGCTCTGCAGGAAGATAAACTCCTGCACCCTCCTGTTTCTCTCCCCTCTGCTGTTGTAGGTCACACTTCAGGCTTGTGCTGGTTCTCCAGCATATTGAGGAGAGAGGAGCAGGGATGCAGCAGAGCAAGCTGCCTTCAGTTACACAGCCATGAACTGACACCTGCCAGGCCTCTCACACAGCATCTGATCACCAATTACAGGGATGATTTATGCTTTAAGGAGAGGATGCCCTTCCTGCCTCGCAGGCTGCTTGGGGAAGACACCAATTCACAGGCAGCAAGGAGAACCTGGGCTCTCTTGGCTGCAAACGTCACTCACCAGCTCATTAGTGCCAAATGTGGGGTAAGGAAGCTTCAAAATGTTTTACTTGAGTGCCATTTTCCTTCCAGGTAAAAGAGGTGTGGATCAGCATGGCCCATGGGGTGGGGAAAGGCCTTTCTGCCAGCTCCAGGAGAGGGGGTTCAGAGTGGCCCTGGGTTTTGTGTGCAGAGGATCAGAGGGTGTTCCCTGTGCTCCCAAAGCTGCAGTGTGAGGGGAGCAAACCCCCCTGACTCCAGCAGGCGCTGTCTATGCAACTTATCATTCTCCTCTTTTATTTTTACTATTATTTTCCTGCGCATATTAATTGTGGTAGGATAACAAAAGGCTTAAGACACTCCAGGATGGGCAGCCAGATGACTGTGAAGTGTTTTTGCAAAGTTGTTTTTTTTTTTTAACCTGATTTGTGTGATTCTTAGGAAAGTTAACATAAAGGAATGGCAACCTACAGCACATACAGCAACAGATGGAGATGGATGAAAACATGGAAGAGTTGAGTTATTCACCAGGCAGACTTGAAGAAACTATTTATGCAAGTCCTAATTTTTATGGCATATCAAATTAAAATTGGTTCCTGGATGTCTGATAGGGAATAGCAGTTGGTGGGAATTGTATGAGGAGCAGAGAAGGATAAACAGAGTTGCTACATTTGGAAAGGGGAGAGGCAGCCCCAGGGAACTATAGACCAGTCATTTTAACCCAGAAAAATAATAGATTAAATTATTAATTGATTTATAAGCACCTGGAGGATAATAAAAACAAAAGGTACAGTCAACATGGACCTTCAAAGAACAATTTCTGTCATATCAATCTCATTTTCTTCCTTATAAAAGCCACCTGCCATAGTGGTTTAGGAGGATGCAGCAGCTGTGATGTATCTTGATTTTAATATCATCCCACTGCATTTTCTTAGAAGCAAACAAGGAAAATATGGTCTAGAGGAAGTCCTGAATCAGGATGGGTCCTCAACTGGCTGAGGAGTCACACATGAATAGTTCTCCTCTAAACTGGAAGGACATTTGGATTGGAGTCCCACACTGCTTCAATATTTTCATTATCCATGTGGATGATGTACTGAGGTGCACATCTATAAAATTTGCAAGTGACACTTTGCTGGAAGGGACTGCGAGCAGTTTGGGAGACAGGATTGGAATTTAAAATGATTCTGATTCATCAGAGGAGCAGCAGGAAATCAACAAGATGGAGTTCAAGAGGACAATGGTGCAAATGACTCCTCAGGAAGGAGAAACCATGGCTGTGTCCAGGAAAGGGAAAAAACCTGCCCTGATGGGAGCACTGTGGAAAGGGCCCTGGGGTTGTGACACTTGCCAGGATGAATGTGAATTTACAGTGGGGACAGGAAAGTCTCCTCTGGAAGGCAACAGCAGGGAGGTTGTCCATCCTGCCTGGCTGGGACTGGGGGGGCTTCAGCTGGAGAGGGAGGGCTTGGGCACCCCTTTTGTGATGTGCACAAACTGCAGAGATTCAAACAGGTGCCAGCAGGAAGGGGAGAAGTTCCAGGAAGCAGGACCTGTGAGAAAAGTTGAGTTGGTTAAGTTAAACCTTAATAAGAAAAGACTGAAAGAGGCCACAGTGCAGTCCAGTAATGGGCTGCAGACATCTCAGTGGGTTCTGAGGGTGTAAGACAATAAGTCTGAGGTTTAATTCCCAGTAGGAAGAACTGTTTTAAAGTAAGAAATTTTAGCTCGTAAATCAACTAGAAAGGACAGCCACAAATTATCCTTTACTGACTGCTTTAAAGAATACTTTAATAAGCTTTCTGTTGATGAACATCTAGATCAGGGCTGTTACATTTCTTTAAGCTGAGAAGTGACTTCCATTTCAATTGGGATCACAATCTCTGTCTTTGGAAGTGACCAGAAAGCCATCCTGGAGATAAATCTCTCTGCCAGAACCTCCATCAAAATCGATGCAGCTCCATACAAAACTGAAATAGATTTAAGGAAGAATAAATTCTGCTCAGAGGACATACATACATTAACAACCACTTGTAAGTGCATACATTAACAACCAATGTGTGCTAATCCCTTCCTATCAACCCAATGATACAATAATAACATCCAAAAATAAAGTTGTGCTGCTCCCATTTCAATTTTGAAAAAGAGTTCAGTGTCTGAGATCTCTTCTGGCTCTTTCCCCTCCCCTCAATTATATAATTTGGGACAACAAGAAGTAATACTTCTCACAAGCCTTTCCTCACTTAAACCATGGTAGCTACAATATTCTTCCTACTCTTCCTACCCACAGCAGATTTCTTCATAAATAAAGTCTGTGGGAGTCTGGTACCTCACACATGAATATCCTGTCTTTCCCCATGCTCCTCACAATGGTAATCCCTGCCATGGTTATTATTTATTCAAAAGGTAATGAATAATAATAAATAATGTAGATGATTACTGAGGTGTGATTAATGAATAATGATAAATAATGGGGGGGGAGTATTGTTGCTTGTCAGATAATATCTGTTTATTACAAACCATGAAGGAGGGCAGGAAAGCCTCATGCAGTGATGAAATAGCCACATTCTGTCACCATTTTCAGAAAGGTTGAAGGCTCTGAAGAGTCAAATTTTCTCCAAAATGCTCCATTTTCTATGCATTGATTCCCCTTAACAATCTGCATCATGGTAAAACTGCTAGGGGCAGAGAAATGGCACACATTTGCCCCTCCTTTTGGGTGGCTAAATAAGAAAGAAACTCTTCTGAAAACCAAATCAGCATTTCGGGTGCTGAGGTCTTGGGAATTAGATTCTGAGGGTTTAGTTTGAGTGTATTATTTTCCTTAAGATTGGCCTCACATGGCCAATTACACACATCCCACGATCCTCCGTAGTGATAGAAAGATCACGGGCTGAAAGAAAGAAGAAGGAAAAATGAGGAAGAGAATCCTGCTTTTGATTCTCGTCTTAATGGTAATGAGAAAAATTGTGGCTAATTATAAGGGTTAATTGGCATTTGCACAGGTGCAGATGTGGCACGTAAGCACACACTCTGCTACAGATGTTGAAACCTAGTGTTAATTTCCTAAGGATTTATTTTGATTTAACAACACACAGGCGCCTGAAGGGGATGTAAACCAGCTCAGTGGCTCAGAAGAGCCAGGAATCTGCCCAGTGCATCCAGGTCTTGCACCAAAACCTGAAATGACATTCCCGGGGAAGAGACTGAGTTGGTTTCTCTCTTACAGGTGAAAATCTGGAAGAGTGAGGAAACTGGAACTGCACTGGCACAGGGTGCCCAGAGAAGCTGTGGCTGCCCCATCCCTGGGAGCTCAAGGCCAGGCTGGATGAGGTTTGGAGCAACCTGGGATGGTGGAAGGTGTCCCTTCTGAGGAGTTATTTTTAGGGATAGCGAAGCCCATTACTGGGTTACCTGGGGTTGATTTTGGGGTGACTTTTGGGGCAAATCGAAGGTGGTTTTTGGGGTGATTTTGTGTGGTTTGGGGGTGATTGTTAAGGCAATTTTGGGAGGGTTTTGGGATGCAGATGTTGATTTTGGGGTGATGTTGGGCTGATTGTGAGGTGATTTTTGAGGTGGTTTCTGGGCTCTCTGGGGCAGATATGGAGTTTGATTTTGGGGGGTTTGTTGCAGATGATTTTGGGCTTTCCAAGCCAATTTTGGGGTGATTTTTAGGCAATTTCAGGGCGATTTTGCAGTGATACTTGGGGGTGGCGATGGCAATTTTGGGGTGATTTTTGGAGCGAATTTTGGGGCGAGTTTAGGGATTTGTGAGGCAGCTTTGGGATGATTTTTGGGTATTTTTGGAGCGTTTGGTATTCCAAAGCCAATTTTGCTGCTGGTGGAATGGGATCTTCCGAGTCTTTTCCACCTCAGACCATTGTGTGACTCTGACACAACTGGGTTTTCTCAAGCTTCATCCCAGGCTGAGCACTGGCACTTTCAGCTGGTTGTTGCCAAGGCTGCAGGAGGAAGGCTGAGGCAAGGCTGCCATGCTCAGGCTGTCTCTGCAGCAGGCAGGTGTCTGTGCCTGACAATACGTAAGGCAGGAATAAAAGAACATTTTTAATTTTATTGAGGTGAGGCAGAGAATGGAGCACGTTGGTGTGTGAGGCTCCCTCATTCTGCTCCAGAGAGCAGCTGGGCAGCACCACTGGGTTCCTGATAGACACCTGGTGGTGATTTACTGACTTCCAGATTTTACTGGAGGGAACATCTAACAGCTGGATCAGCATCCCCTGCTCCTCTCTTAAGGGGTGCAGCAGCAACCTTTGGTGTGTAAACAGCCTGAGATCAGCAAAAGAAATCAGCAAAGAGATCAGCAAGAGAATGGGCTGGGAAGAGGAGGAAAATGACTCCAGATGATACCAGCAAACCCTGCCAAGATCAGTTCTCCTCCTTTGGGATTATTTGATGCATCATCCTGCAAACTGAAGGAGAAAAGACACAAGAAAAAACATGGAAAGGAGAGGCTGGAGGGTACCAGGCTCTTCTGGTGTTCTACCAATGATTTGGTGATTAATACCAGGAAACTCACTGAGCTTCTTGTGGGATATGCCACCTCTCAGGCTTTGTGCTATTAATCCATTTGATAGCCTTTAGGACATTGTTTCTCTTTTCAAATGGGGAATTACTATGGGTTTTTTTAAACAAAACAAATAAATGAAAGTTCCATCACAATCTTAATGTACAGGCCAAACCTCAGAGCCTCATTAACTTGCTTCCTCCCCATTTTGCTTGTTGATAGCACATGGAAGTGCATTTTCATTTCTCAGTTCAATTGCTTTTTGCCATCAGTTCATGCACCACGTCCAGGGGTTGTTGTTCTCACAGGCTGAGAATTAGTTCAGAGATTGTGCCATGTGAGAGCAAATGTGGTAAACAGGAGCAGGAAAGTTCCTGAATGACCTCTAGTCAACCCTTTTGCTTTCCAGTAGGGTCAGGAAGATCAATGTTTTTGAAGACATGAACTTGTCTGGTCTGTTTTTAAAAGCCTCCAGTGATGGTGATTTCACATTCTCCCCAGGCACAGCAGAAAGAGCTCTGAGAGCTCAGCTACCTTGGAAATTGAGACTGAGCGAGGCAAAGTTTTCCTTCCATCCATGAAGACCTTGGAAAAGCAGAAAAGCAAGCAGGAAAAGCCCAGAGAGAGCTATTAATGACCCCTCCGGGAAGGCAGCAGCTGGCAGCCACCTCAGCCTCAGCATGTGGAGATGAATTGCAGGTGCCTCCATCCCAAACGTCTATGAAGTTTCCTATCACTTTAATATTTATGGGAAGTCACTCTAACATATCAAAGGTGTGCTCATCTTTACTCCATTACTCATGAGAGAGATAACTCAATATGTCAAAGATGCCCTGATCAGGGGGCAATTCCTCTTCTCCCCATGCCAAATGCAGACCAGGTGTAAATGGATGCATCTCCATGAAAATTGTATCTTTTCATGCTGGCACTGAGCAGAGCCCTCTTGCTCAGTGTACTGGAACATTTCCCAGATACCAGTGTCAGCCCCTCAGTTCAATCCAGTGCACATCACACGGCCCTTTTCTCCAAGCAGCCCTACAGAAAGAACAGACTGGAGTCGTGCTTTCATGCCTTAGTACTCTGTTTAAGAGCATGAAATTGTCTCTTGGTGAGAAAGATGGAGGCTTTCAAGCTGGCAAAGAGAAGAGACATTTTTAAGCACCTTAACCCAGAGGGATGTAACAGCTGCTGAGGCTGGGATTCATCTCCCTTCCCTTCAGAAGTGGAGCAGGGAGAGGGCTGGGATAATCACCCCAATCTCTCTTCAGTCTGGGGCTGTGGGTGCCAAGAGGATTCCTCTGACCCAGATTAGAGCCTGTTCTGGAGAAGGAAATGAGGCATCTTCCAGGGGAGCCGTTTGCTGCTGGCTGCAGAGGCAGCCTGGTGTGACCACATCAGCCTCACATGTTGAACACCCAGATGTTTAATTTAAGGAAAGGAGTCTCCCTCTGCCTGGCATACAGAATTCCAGCGGTTTAAATCTCTGTGCATTCAGAACAGTTTATGAAATTCTGCTTCAACCTTGTGTCAAGTTCTGAGAAGCAAAAAAAAAAAAAGGGGGGGAAATATCCTTGTGCAGTCATTTTATTTCAACATTTAAAAAAAAAAATGGAGAAATTCTGGGGTGCTCCCAGACCCAAAAGTTGCTTTGGCAATCCCAGAGAAATTCCATGCACAAACCAGGCTTAGGGAGGGTACCCAGAAAGAAGATAAATCTTTGGGAATAAAATTCCACAGAGCACAGAAAATGAGCAATGAAGCTTCAAAAAGTCTTTTTTTTCCCTTCACTGTTTGAATCTCAGAGATCTCAGAATTCCTCTGGCTTCATCATTATCTGTCATACTTAGGAAGGCTTAGTATGAGTTTTCATTGACCTTTGGGGTTTTTGGTGGTGGTGGTGTTGTTTTGGGGTGGGGTTTTTTGGTGCTTTTTTGTTTCCCTGACTTATTACATTCCTCTCTTTCTGTACTCCTGCATCTCCAAGTAAATCCAAGAGAGCTTTTTTATTTATAGAGCTATTTATAAATATCCCAGGTGTTTTACATACCGGTACAAATGATTACCTGCCCTCAAAGTGTTCTCAGTTTCCAGAAGACACCAAAGCCTGTAGAACAGGTGGAGGAATGGGAACATGGATGCCTTGGGAAGGCTGACCTGGAACAGAGACTGAGCAGAGCTGGAGAATAAAGTAGGTATTTACTGAAAGGCCTTTAGGGTACACCTTGGGCAGGACAAGAGCCTGGCCGGGGGTACACCCAAGATGGACACAAAATGGTCACAAAATGGACAGTGGGTCACGAGGTCTGACACTTTTATAAGTTTTGGCCCATTTGCATATTGAGGTTTAATTGTCCAATTACAGCTTTGGGTTGTGAGGTCCCATCCTTCTTGTTTCTCCCTTCAGCCCACCACTGTTTGTGCTTTTGGGCCTGAAAACTTGTAACCCTTGCCCTTGGTGTCCAGCAGGAAAAAGGATTTATTTTGTGTCCCTGCTCTGTGCAGAGCTGACTGACACTGAATGTGAGCTCAGAGCTGCACCCTGGGCAGCACAGCCTGAAAAACATCAAAGTGAAAACTTAAGGCGTCAACATCACCAGGGCATTGGGATGGTGAGGTCACCACTATCAACAGATCTGGGGGACAGGGTGATTGGCTTGTGGCGTGTCGTTATAGGACATGAAAAAAGGATGAGAGACTCCAAATATTTCAGAAGGCAAAGAGTGTAGAAAAAAGGTTTTATTATCTAATTCTTACTACTTTTTATAAGGTGTTCCAATACAGACTTAACATGGTTGGTGAACAGGAACGACACCTCTCCAATCCCACTGGTTAAACCAGAGAAACAGCTCCAATGTTTTGAGAACTAGAAAAGCAAAACACCACCTGGAGAAAGATTGTTTTGAGAAAGGAGAGTTGTTTGTTAAGATTGTTTTGAGAAGAAGCTTTCTTGAGAAATTTTTCCTTGGGAAAAAGTTAGTAGCTATTAGCAGGCTAAAATCTCTCAGACCCAGAAATATCAGACCCACATTGGTGTCCCTGTCATGGCAGGGGTTTGGAATGAAATTGGCTTTAAGGCCCCTTCCAGCCCAACCCATTCTGGGTTTCTGTGATCTTCTCTAAAGGGAGGATTGTACATTTTATAGCCTTCAACATGAAAAACAAAGAAAAGAGAAGCTAAGGACCAGTGGTCATTTTATCACAGAATCATAAAATCCTAGAAGGGTTTGGGTTTGAAGAGATCTTAAAGATCATCTCATTCCACCCCCTGCCATGGACAGGGACACCTTCCACTGTCCCACATTGCTCCAAGCCCTGTCCAACCTGGTCTTGAACACTTCCAGGGATCCAAGGGCAGCCTGTGGGCAGCATTTTATTTATGTTTCATGAGGGGTTACTTCAGACAGGCTCAGTTTTGTCCTGGGGGCTGAGTGGCAGTTGTCACCCACATTATTTAATCAGAAGAAACGCAGTCCATCCTCCCCCCACAATGTGAACCCAAGTTCAGTGGCAACTTGAATGTTCCATGAGGACAAGAGGAGGCTGGAACACTCCAGCAGAGCTCATCTGGGTGCCACCTGGGTCTGTGCAATTCCAATGCAGCACTGTCAGTAGGAATGCTCTCCCTCTTCTCTGAAAGGAACATTTTGAGTGTTGCCTGTGTGGAAGGTAAAGAGGCCCAGACAATTAATGTGTTCAAGTAAATGGCTTTGAATGGGGTGAGGAAATGTAAAGTCATTGAGGAATTAAAAAATGTTTCTGGGTACTGATGAAGTACATCCTGTGCTGTGTAGTCTTGGAGCAAGCGTGATCTATTTTGGCTAAAGTGACTATGAGTTGTTTTCATAATGCAGGAAAGGAAAAAGCTGGAATTGCTGCATTTAAATCAGGAAGTGGGAAAAGGAAAATGATGTACACAAGTGAGGCAGATACCATCCCAAACACGTCCTTGTTGGCTCTGTGTTATTAGAGTAAGCACTACAACATCTGTGGACACAAAATGCACCAGGCTGCACGCCTCCATGGCCCTGCACACACCAGCAGGGCCAGTGCTCTTCCTTCATCCTACACAAGCACTGTTGTGTTTGGTCCTCCAGCTCCAAAGCTGCTTAGGAGGCTCTCCCGACTACACAAAGACAAGATATACACAGACACAAACTGTGCATTCTGCTCAGTGATGCTACAATTTGCCATTTAAATCATTATCCCAATAAGTACTATGGTTGCCGGGATGAATTTCATTAACCTACGTGAGCAGGTGTGAGGGGAAAATGGAGCCACCCCAAAACCAGACCCAGTAAGATCTGCCTGGCTAATAGAGGGATGTTCTCAGAGCTCTTGCACACGTATCCATCACACCAAAACTCACATGGATGCATATCCTAAATTTCCATTCCCTCCTTCGCCCAGGAGCACACCTCCATCTAAACATAGGAAACTCCAACCAAACCTCAGCTGCCACCCAGTTACTCCCACACACTCCCTTCCATAGACAAACACTAAAAAAAAACCTCCCATCACCACTTTCCTTCTTAGCCTGCAGTCAGAAATAAGTCCCAGGAAGCTGCCAGAGGTTTAGAAGCTAAGCCAGCCATGCGCAGCTCCGGTGCTGCTGACATTACCAGACAGCATTAATTTAATTCCACTCAGTTATGCTTTTAAATTTGATTTGAAAAATGTGTCATAAAACACCATTAAGTACAGTGCAGCATTTTGAAGCAGGCTGTGATGTTCCCTGCACTGACAAAGTCATGGGGAAGGGAATGTAATTTTCATAGCCAAGTACTGGGGGTATGCTGGGGGAGATTCCTTCAGAGAGTGGGTTGGGCGGGTCAAGAATCTTGAATAAACATTATATTCACTAAATAATTTCATGGTGTAGCAGATCCAGAGACCTCTGATTTCATGCTTAAAGGCCAAAGGTTGGTGGAGAAAGAAAAGGTACATACAAAGGGGAAAGGGGAAAGGGGAAAGGGGAAAGGGGAAAGGG
>WAAE01008424.1:49226-81984 GCA_013400495.1 Nicator chloris
AAAGGAAAGGAAAGGAAAGGAAAGGAAAGGGACTATGAAGCAGATTTCATAAAATCATGGAGTGGTTTGGGGTGGAAAGAACCTTAAAGATCATCCAGTTCTATCCCCTGCCATGGCAGGGACACCTCCCACTGTCCCAGGCTGCTCCAAGCCCTGTCCAGCCTGGCCTTGGGCACTGCCAGGGATCCAGGGGCAGCCACAGCTGCTCTGGGCACCCTGTGCCAGGGCCTGCCCACCCTCACAGGGAACAATTTCTTCCTAGTTTTCAAACTAAATTTACCCTCTTTCAGTTTAAAGCCATTTAAAGCTGTTCTATCACTGCATGGCCATGTAAACAGAAAAATCAACACCTTTTGATGGCAGGGTGAGTTTTAACTGGTGCCCGTTTTAACTCCAGGCCACATCCACTCTCTGGGAAATCACACCCCTTACAGCAGGCATTAGAGTCCAGTCTTATTTCTGCTTTTCCAAAACACAACTTTTTCCTCCAATTTCCACAGGCAGCCCATTTGCTCAGCCTTGTGCTGGGCATCCTCAGAAGTACCTGCACACAGAGCTGGCTTGTCTTCTGTAGGAGCTGGCACATAACACCTGCAAACCCATACCTGGCAAAGAAGGAGCAGATGGCCTCATGCAAAGGACTGTGTTGGAAACATTTTCTCCTACCCAAAACCTCAGATTCACTCTGTGCACAGTCTGATTTCTATTCTGAGAAGGCAAAATTGTTCCTGCCTGAGTTGTAAGAAAAAAAAATTGAGTGAATAAAAAAAAAATCTGTAAATTGTCATAATTTTGTGTTTCAATTTTGTTGTGAAATTGCCATAACTTGAGACAAAAGGAAGC
Source organism: Nicator chloris (assembly GCA_013400495.1). Taxonomy (NCBI): domain Eukaryota; kingdom Metazoa; phylum Chordata; class Aves; order Passeriformes; family Pycnonotidae; genus Nicator; species Nicator chloris. Next base: position 50,070 of record WAAE01008424.1, read on the forward strand.
ACTAGTGGGGGAGTTATGCATTGTTCATGCCCAATATGACAGAATTTCCTCCTGATGGTTTTCCCCCTGAGGGCTGTGGCACCCTGTGAGGAGCTGGCTTAGGGGGCTGCATTTCTCTGTGTAAGTCCTTGGCTTCTCTCCTTGTTGTGATCCTGTGTGTTTGTGGGGGTGAATCTTTTATCACAGAACCTAACACTGACCAACACCAAAAAAAGATGTGATAATGAGTGTATCTGGATGGCTTTGCCCTGGGTCCTTAAGTCAGCCTTACAAAGATGGAATGCATTGCCTTCACCTTTTAATTTAAACCCAAAGTGTGGCTCCTGCAAAGTACCCAGTGAGGGGCTCACAAGTCTCATTTTCTGAAGTGCTGCCCTTTCATCACTCTCCCTTCTCATCTTCCCCACTTCTCTCTCCCTCTTCTCTCCATTATAATTTTCCCTCTGACCCCCTGATTCTCCAAGCAGAGAATGGGATGGCTGCCTGTCCTCAGCCCTTCCCAGGGACTGAGCTGTGAGTACTGAGGGACTCTCACCCTGGCGAGCACCCAAGTGCTCCCTGACAGCCTTGAAGCACCTGGAGCACACCTTAGGACTGCTGAGCCATCCACAGCTGCACAGTCCTGGCTGCTGGTGCTGGCACACACCTGGAATACTGAGCAACCCACTCCTCACAGTGGAATATTGAGTGACCCTCAGCCTCCAGCACTCCCTGAATACCAAACAGCTCTGCACCTTTACAGCGTCTGGGGGAAACGTGCAGACGTGGCTCAAAACCAATCCTCCTGCAGCAAGGAAGGAAAAAAATAAAAAGGTTTGAAAGGATACAGAGTCAGTCTGAAGCTGTGGAGTTGGATCCTGAGCTGGGATTTTCCAAAGATGGTGTGGAATATAAAGTGCCCAAACGTTACCGGAGGATGTGTTGGCAGCCAAGCACCTAATGCAGTTTCTCCGGGTATTTTTTTAAAAATCCAGTTTAAAATTGAACACGTTTCCTGGTGAACAGAGAAGGGCATGGCTATCAGCAGGTCCTGGTGTCAGCAGCACAAGGACAAGGAGCATCTCTGCCCTTGGAGAGGCCAGGTCGGAGAGGCTGCAGACCTTGCCTGCGAACTTTAAATGACCTACAGTGCAGCCAAAACACTTCCTGATTTTCCTTTCCTGGGGTACCTTAGACGGGAGATACACAACAAAGGTTATTTGGAAACCCATTTTTCCCCTCCAGGGTATTAACACAAGCTTTACAAAGGCTTATAATCCCTTTAGACAACAGCAGCAAGAGCAGCAGCAACTACAAAGCCCTAAGCTTGGAACTCAATCCCCTGGTGACGGGCTGAACCCTCTGCTGAGGCTGCAAAGGAAAAGAGAAAGGTGTGAAGATATTTACATCAAACACATGGAACAAGAGGGGATTTTAATCAAACTTCTCTTTTTCATCTCTTCTTTCTTCTCTTGGAATCTGCTTTTTCTTTATCCTGATGAAACTCAGCGCTTGCATTTCCCCCCCCCCCTTTTTTTTTCCACCCCCTGTATAAAGGAGGATTTAAAAAAAATATATAAATAATCACAATCCCGCCTGAAAACTCTGAGTATTAAAACTCCAGGGCAATGCATCTCCAAAATCTGTAAGACTGTAAGAAGATAAGAGACAAAACCCCACAGAAATATTTCCTCCCTGTGTCTTTGGAAGTTGCAGACGCGTGTATAATACCCCTAAGCCGGGGTAATCTGCTTGCCTCCTCCTGCCTTTCCTGGTGCACACGGATGTTCTCAGCATTAATATTCCTCACACTCCAGCAAATGAACACCCAGGAGGCAGCTGACTCAATCAGTGCTTGTTTTACTTACTGTGTGTCGCTGGGAACAAACCATCAACCAGAGCACGGCGGATCCGTAATGCTCATCTCAATCTGCTCCCCCTGCTTGTTCCAGCCCTGATGAACCTTCCCATCCAGCCAGAATCAAAGGCAAAAAGAATTAAGAAATACATTATAACAAGCACATTAGCAACGTGTGGTAAATTACGGTCGGAGGCTCCAGCTCCTCGTGGTGGGGGGGTTTGTGGATAAACACATTTGTTTAGGTCCTTTTTCCTGCTGTCTTCTGCAGCGTGTGATTATTCCTCAGTGACATCACAGCTCCCAGGTCTGATGTCATCAGTGTCCCCACAGCAACAAAATTGAATCAAGGACCCATCTGAAACCTGGAGTAAAGATAATTTGGAAAAGGTATTTGTCCGTTCTTTTCATAAAATTGATGGGCTACCACGACTGCTGTTTGGAGGTTGGAATTTGTTTTAATTAGGATGGCACAATCACAAAATGCAGAGGAGCTAGCTGTTATTTTTGGAACAGATACAGCTGCAGGGGAATTGAGAGAGAAGCCTGCACAGACCATACAGATGAGCTCATTTCACACAGACAGGATCACATCCCAGGCGCCCCTTGGATTTCTCTGATCAATTCCTGCTATCCCTGATGGAGATCTCCAGTGCAGCCAGCAATTGGAGGGTGTTGGCTGGGTCTCTAAGGACTGCAGTGGGAGCACAGACACTTTAAAAGTAGGGTCCTACACTGTACATCCTAAGTGAGGAGTGATGGATTGTGCCTCTCACCTTCCTAGCATCAAAACATTCCTACCTAGCATTCCTACCTTCCTATTAATTCCTCATGGATCTACTCACCCTAAACCTCACTTTAACCCATCCTACCATTGGTCACTGTATTGACTTGCTCATGAGTCTCCCAGAGAGGCTCTAATTGAATTTGCTGCAGAAGATATAGATCCAAAGAGACGGAGAGGGAGATGATGCTGGGGCAGTGGAAAAAGCTTCAGGAGAAAATTGCCTCCTGGGAAAGTGATGCTGTGGAAGTTCCTTTGATTCATGGAAAGTGGAGAGGGGCTGAGGGCAATGAAATTAATTGTAAGCACAAAAATGACTGTAAAGTCATGCAGAAAACTGTTAATACAGAGAGGAAATTGGACAAAGACTTGAACCCAAGACACGAGATTTAGATAGGGAGATATTCCCAGTGAATTTTGTAAGGGATACATGGAAGCCTTTCAGAGGGAAGATGGTGAGTGAAGGGCAACTCTTAACAAAACCTAAACTGGGTGTGTGAGGGGATGACTAGGATGGCTGGCTGGCCAGTGGTGACTTGGGGATAAATTTTGCTGAAAAGTTCAGTCAGCGTGACCACAATGGCAAGAAAGTTGCTGATAGTGAGGTTCCTCTTTGCTCAGGGGATCCTCAGGGAAGGGATGAAGGTGGCCATGGCCAGCCAAGGTTTAGTCAAGCCAGACTCCATCCTTTGCTCAGCTCACGGGCAGGAGGAGGGAAGTTGATGCAGCTGCACTTGGAGGGGTTGCATTTCATGCCCTGGTGACTCCCTATTCACATTCATCAGCTCCAAAGCCAAGAGCAGCCCGTGGGATCCCTGCCTGCTGCCCTGGGATCTGGATGTGTGTTTGCCCTCCTGCTCTGTGGCATTGTTTCCCAGCAGTGTGTTCTTGGAGCAGGGCCTGGGCAGCAGCAGGCCTGGCAGTGCCAAGCTCTAATCCAAGGACTGGGCATGTTCTTTGTGTCTGATAAACAAACAGCGAGTTTGCCTGCTTTTACTTGTTTTGTGTTTTAAGTGAGACTCACAAAACTGTCTCGGGACAAGCCTGGTTCCCAGGAATTTGTGTCTCAGTTTGGGGCACAGCATTCCTTGGTTCAAGTTGATCTCCTACCCATCAGAAAAACATTCTGGGGGCCTTGAAACAAGCTCTGTTGTGATAATTCTGTTTTTCCTTCCCTCAGGTTTTGTTTACTCACCTCAGTCTCCTTGCCCAGAGCATGCAAATAATGACAATGCAGAGAGGTGCCCCAGGTTGCTTCCTATCCCATTCTTCCTGAAAGGACATCGCCTATTGTTCTTTCTAGGAATTCAGAGTGGTTTTCAAGGACCTGGAGGGACATGTAATAGCTGGTGACACAATGCCTGAGTGCTGTAAAGCAAATAATTTGACCTCCAGCAAGCAGCAGCTCCAGCACGACTGGGGCCAGGTCTGACTTCCCTCCACTCTGAAGAGTTTCTTTAGTGCATTGTTTGGAAGGTCAAGCACCTTCTCCATCCTATTCTTTCTGAATCTCAAATAAAAGAGGTAAAAAAAATATAAAAAAAAAAAAAAAGGTGGCTCTGTAGGATTAGGTGCTCTGAAGGTCAAGGTAAAGACTGACAGGTCACAGGGGACCTGTAGGTCACTGTACCCTGCCAGTCTTGGCCCATGTTTGATATAATCTCTGGGCATATGAAATAGTGGATAATTTGCCCACCTATAGGTATGTTTATAATGCAAGTTCTGGCTTCCTTCCTATAAATGGAGTTTTAATCACTTGCTGTCTGCTCAAAAATATGGAGCACACACCCCTCCAGCTGAGCCATGGCAGAAACAGGGATGGAATAACCTCAGTGCCAGCCCAGTCCTGGCTCTCCTTGGCCCCCCATACAGTGCTTTAGGATCACAGCATCATTTAGGTTGGACAAGACCTCTAGGGTCATTCATTGAGTCCAGCCTTGGACCTTATACTGCCAGGTCCACTAATCATCACACCTACATGTTCTTTGAACACTTCCAGGGTAATTCCACCACATCCCTGGGCAGACTTTCCCACAGGCCAAAGCCTCCATGATGGAGGGTGCCCAAATTATTAACAGGCAATGTTGGGAGGATGTGAGAGCTCTCAGCCAGTTACTGTCACTTCAGTGACATCTGCAAGAGATTCATGAGTTGTCCTCAACTTGTCAGATAAATCCATTCTGCTGTGTCACATCCCTCAGAGATGCTGAGATCCACTTCCTGCTCCAGCTGGACCCTTCCAGCCCCTCCAGCTGCCCCAGCTCCCCCTGGAGAAATCCTTGCACCCCTTCCAGCATACAGCATATACTTCGCAAAACCTGGGGAAAGAAGTCCAACTTCCCCAGTCAGATTTGGAGGATTCATGGCTCCAGAGCAGGCAGCCCTGCTGATTTGAGAACCAGGAGCAGGCATGCAATTGGTTTGCTTAAAATAGGCTGGTTTCTCTGTGTCAGCATCTCCTGTTCCTCCATCCCCCACGATATTTTCTGATTACATCCTTGAAGTGTCACCTGCACATCATGTTCTGGAGAATGGCAGCTGAGTCCTGGGTTTGGAGGGACAGTAGGAATACTGAGGAGGAAGGGAGAAGAAGAGTCTGAGAGGGAAGGAAAAAGGAGAAAGGAAAATATCACTCCCGACCTCTTCCCTTCAACAGCAAGGCTCTTGCTTTATTAGCTGATGGGGCACAACTGCAAAAGGTGGGAGAAGTGCCTGGGAGCCACTGGGTCAGAATGAAAATCGAGGACAGCTATCACTGCCTGTTCTGGGGTGAAAAGAGTGGAGGAGCTGTGCTCTAACCCTGAGGACCTGGCAGTGTGTTATCAGCAACAACTGATTGCTGCTTGCACTGACTGCAGAGCTGCTGCTCCCCTGCCACTGCTCCCCTCACCACCTCCCCTCCAGATCTGGGAAACCTTTAAGGTATGGGATTTGCATCCCTAAATGCAGGGACTTCATCCCACACATGCCACGTGGGCCCAGAGCCCCATTCCAGCCCAGCCCAGGGCCACCAGCCCCTGCCCCAAAGGTTCTGTGGGATGCTGGGCTGTCCTGCCTGTCCCCACCACTGTCCTGCTCCCTGGCTGGGGTGGTGGGATGGCTCCCAGGCCCTGGCACTCACTCTGCCAGGTCCCAGCCCCCAGGGTGCCCCCAGCTGTGTTTGGACACTGACACTCTCTCTGAAGGTGAGAAGTGCCTGTTGGATCAACCCACTCCAACCACAGACCCCTTGGAACAGAGCCCCAGATCATCTTGGCTTCCTAAAATAATACTAAGTAATACTTAAAGAGATTTCCCACCTCCTCTGCATGCCAAAGATTGTCTCCTTTTGGGATGAGAGACCATTTTTTCCCTCCCTGAACGCACGTTGTTTACCACACAATCCATAATGGATAGTACAAAAATACGCTGTTTTATTTTTCTTACAGGCATCCAGCTAATGGATGAAGTAATTTAGTGAGGCTATTGTGTTTCATTCAATAGGCTGTATGTAGATTTGTTGTGAAGGATAAAATGTTCCCTCTTCAAACACTGACAATGGGAGCACAGTCTACCACTGACCTTGTACTCTGCTGCTGTGCTGTGTGCAGGGAACAATGGGAGCCCTGGTGATGGGCAATGCAAACACACAGATGTTTATTTTCAATAGCAGGGACCCATCCTCTTCCACAGAGCACGTGGTGGTGTTCACCTGTACACAAGGTACACATACTCACAGTGGTTTAAGGTTTGGATGAATGCCTCTGCTTCCTAGCCATCCTGAATACAAGAGTTGTTTGTAAATACCCATTTCAGAGGTCAGAAAATTTTAAAACTGTGAGTTTCCACTGCTCTTTGTGTGTGGGTATATTTGTTTTCAAAAGTTCTATTGTAAGGGACCTGGAGTGCCTACTCTTCTCTAAGAAATAGATGTATTTCTAAAGATCAACAATCTTTAAAAGCCAGCACTCACTCACTGGCTTTTAAACCCAGTATTTCCTAATTATGGGTGCAGCAAGTTCTGTTGAACCTGTCAAACATTTTCATACCTTCTGAGGTGCAAAAAGATTAGCTGAACTTCTAATGGTCTCATTCTACTCTGTGAATTAATAGAGATCATTAATGGAAGTGTTCTCCAGTGTCACTGGGATGGGATCCATTGCATTTCATTAACCACCTGGGAGTTCCAGATCTTGTCTGGGATGGTTGTTGGGGCTCTCTCTAAAGGCTGTGCACTGCACTGACACCCCACAGTGGTTATTTTCACACCAGCTCTGCTATCCAGACAGATGGGACCAATAATCTGTCTGCAACAGAAGCCTGTCACCCTTTGGAGTCACCTTCCAGTGTTGCCAAGACTAAACCCCTAAACTTTAGTTGGCTACATGTAGCTCAGAAACTTTGCTCCAATTAATGAACCAATTAATGAATGTGTCAGTGGCCTGGGGGTAGATGTGGCATATCCTTAGTACTCAGCAGAACATGGATGTTTCCTGAGCAGACATCAGTTCTTCCAGTCCTTGCACCGTCCCCTAAAAACCATACCCCTGAGACAGAAACTGACAGGTTCCCTCCTTCTGCCTTGGCTTGAATGCAAACCAGAGAAGGTTCCACCCCGTGTAAACACAGTTGGAAAGCACCAGGGATGAAACTGTGGCCACATTCCTGCAGATTTTCATACAGAGCTTCATTTCCATTCTGATGTTCCCTTACGTGCCACTTCCATGAGATTCCTTTCAGGCCAGTGGAAGGTCCCAGCTCAGGTGAGAACATCCAGGTGTGATGGTAATTCCATGCCCTGTGGCTCTCCCTGGCCCTTAGATAATGCCTAACCTCAAGACACTAATTACAGCAGGGGAGCCCTGCTGCTTTTCAAATACTTGGATTTGCAGATACGAATAAACCCAGAGTCCTGTGAAGCTCTTTGCTGTCTTAAGTTCAGACATCTGACTTGGGTGTCTGATACGACTGCCTGGAACCCCTAAAGCTCCTTGTAAAACCAGCAGAGAAAGACTTGAGAGGGAAAAAAAAAAAAAAAAAGGAATCCATGCCAGGATCCTGACTTATCTGTTCCAAATCTGGACGAGCTAATCCTTTGCTGGCTACAGAAGGAGCCGAGGAATCTGACCCACTAAACTTGGATGCCCAGGATGTCTCACATGAGTCAGTGTGAATGAGAGATGATGCATTAAGACTTTATTAGTATCTGACAGCCTTTTGATCATGGCAGAGAGCAGTTACAAGTAAAGACAAGAGGGTGGGATGGGTGCCAGCCTGTCTGACTCTGGGTTTGTTCCAGCACGTCTCAGCTCATGCCTGTCCTGCAGCCTCCTCCCCACAGACCTCTTCTTCTGTTAATTTACAGACAGAAACCCAAAAGTATTAAAACTCTGACTTCCTCTCTTGGAATTTAATTTCTCTAACTTTTCTCAAAGTTTCTTTTTTTGTTGTTGCTAATATAAATCTCTTTCTTCCACAAACTTCATCCTCCTTTTGTCTCCACTTCTCCCTGAGCAGAAAAAGTCTACCAGGCCTCAGAGGAGAGATTCTCCTCCAAATCTGTTCCTATCTGCACTCTCCACACTCAAAATCTTGCTCTGCAGGGCAGTGTTTTCCTGGTCTCATGCTGGAAGCCTCCAAGCTTCTACAAATTTTGTCCAACCAAGGCCCCCACCAGGCTTTCCGCAGCTCAAATGGGGTTTTCTCCAGAGTGCAGGGTACCAAATTCATCTCCTGAGCAGATGAGGCTTGTGACTTCCACTTCAGGCCCCAAAGGTCTAAAAGTCTTCCCAAAGAACCCTCTCTGGAGAGGCTGCCCTCTCCTCAGGAAGGCACTGATGGCTGCTGCTGTCCTGCATCGTTCTGAGGGTGTAATCATGCAATCATTAAGGCTGGAAAAGACCTCAAGTCCAACCTTTGACTGAATGCTCTCTTGTCAATTAACCATGGCACCGAGTGCCTCCTCCACTCATTTCCTGAGCAATTCCAGCCTTGGTGACTCCACCACTCCCTGGGGAGCCTGTTCCAAGCCATGCCACCCTCCCTCCCCACTGGGAAGGATCTGGATTTTGCACTGGCTTTTCCTCGTTGTCCTCTGCAGGTTTTCTTTTGTGGCGAGCAGGAAAGATGCCTGGAGAGGAGCACAGGAGGGAAAGCATCCTGAAAACCTCGGCAAGCGTGTTTAGGGGGAAAGTATTCCCACAAGGAGCCCTATTTGACTGGTGGAAAATGTCTTCTTCATTGATAGCAGGTAATGCAAAGCACACTGCCTGCAGCTTTTTCTTTTAATGTAGACATCTGAAAGTGACTGTATGATGGAGGGAGAGAGGGAAAGGTTATGTGTCTTCGCAGGCCCAAAATGGCAGTATAATGAATATAAAAGCTATCCTCTCCTCCTCTAATATATTCACTCGCCATTCCACCCTCTTTCCCAGTGACTGTAAACAACATTTGTCATCAGCAATGGGCTACTTTTCATTATAAAACTGATCTGGAAACTACATTTTTATTTCACGTACATCAGCAGTGACAGGAGAAGAAACAGGCGAGGGGAAAATATATGTCCCTAGCAGGAGAGGGACCTGGGACAAGCGTTGCCTGCACAATTCTGGGATCATTCACACGTCTGGCCTCCAAGACAGAGGATGGCTAATGCCTCATTAAATCCTACTGAGCCAACGATGATGTATGGGGGCCTTTCAATCTTCCACCAAGTAATGCAGTAAAAAAAACCCCTAATTTGCACGTTTAATGCATTCATTAAGCTATTAGTCTTTCAACAAGTGATTTAATAGCAAATTAACAGTTTTTATGAAAGAAAAAAACAACAGCAAAACTCCCCACTTAGTAGAATTACTTTTGTGTCAGAGCACAATGCAGGGTAATGGGCAATTAGGGGTTTCGGAGGGGAGGATGGGAAGCTGGGTTTAATTTGTGTTTGGTTTATAATTAGCTGGTGCTTGGTGCTTGGAATGAGACGAACTGGATCCCCTCGATGGGGAAGACACTGACTTGGGCAGAAAGCACACGGGGGGATGAAAAGGAAGAAGATGGGAGGAGCTGGAGGAAGTCAGAGGTTCATCCCAGAAAATCTCTTCTCATGGGACACATCTTCCCATGCCCAAGGAATATCTTCTTGTGGTCAGGGGCTGCGTTTGTGGTGCCTTGGGGTTCCTGCAGCTCTTCCTGGACACCAGCTGGCAGGACAAACCCCTTCCCAGCACAGACAGGTACTGTGAGAACGCCTCAAGCTCAGCAAAGTTGCTCTCTTCTATTGAAACCTGTGCTTCAGGTTGAGCAAACTCTCAAGTGCTTCGCCTAATAAAGACAAATCGTTTATTTAGGTCCAAAGCCTGAATTTCAGGCTGCGTTCAGCTTGGCAGATATGTGCCAGTGCAGATGGCTGGCACAGGGGCTGTTTTGTAACTTTTAGTTTGTGTAAGTCGCTCAAAAAAAAATAAAAAAGAAGTCTTAATGAGAACACTGAATTCCAAGGAAGACTTTGGTGAGGGAGAAAGAGAATTGCAAAATCAAGTAGTTGTCTGAACTTACTGAAAGTAGATGATAGTTTACTTGAAAAGAAAGAAGTGGAGTTGTGTTTGTTTGCTTGTTTATTTTAAAATGTAATTTCTAAGACTTCTATTTCTTTGAAAAGGCAGTTGACAGAATATTGAACAACAAATCCACAGGATTTTGGGCCCTTTCTTCCTATCCACACAAACTTTAGGGGAAAAAAAAAAAAGTATTCTTAATTTTTTTTTTCCTGTGTCTGAAAAAAATTCTTTAAGGGACCTAAACTGAGCTTTGAATTTCAGCTGGAGTGAGGCAGGAAAAGGGAGAATAGTCTAAAATCAATTTCTTAAAGGTCTGAGGAATCATAAACACAGTTTGAATCAATATCTCATGTGTGAGAGTTTGTATGTGTGTGTGTTTTCCCTCACACACATTTATTCAAACAACTGCTTTTCCATAACAGAACACTCAGTTCCACAGATACCATAACTGGGCTTTCCAAAGTGGAAAATTAGTGTCAGGCAGTGGATCCTTTACATCTGCTTTTCCAAAACTTTTCTCCCCACAGAGGATTCTCCTCTGTTCCTGACACTGATTTTATGTAGCTCCTAAAGCATTAAAATTCAGGGCAGGAAAAGACCCCTTATAAAAGGGCTTTTGTGCAAATTCTGAGAACCAGCCTAAAATTAAGCAGGTGCTTAAGCCTTGTCACAAGCTGGTAATGCAGCAACATCTCAGTGTCCTTGAATTCCTGTAGGTGAGGCTGAGTTAATTCTTGTATCACCGTGGCCTCAAGGAGCAGCTCTCCTGCCTGCAAATTCAGAAGGATCCAAGGCTGAGCACGTTTGCATCCTGGAGCATGGTGTTGTGTGAGCTGCTCTTCCAAAATGTACCCAAGGTAATGGACAGTAATTATGAGACTGCAGTTCAGGGAGGTGCAGTTAGAATTCACCAGCAGCAGGTGCAGCTTGGCTGCGGGAGCTGCTGGCAGAAGATACCAGAGGTTATTCCAGATGTTTCACATCCAGATCCTGGGCTGCTGTTTGGCTATAAAAGCAGAGGCACAGAGCATGTGGTTCAGACAAGGAGGCTCCTCCCTGGAATGCAGCTGGGCTGTTACAGAACCATAGAATCCTAAAATGGTTTGGGTTGGAAGGGACTTTAGAGCTCATCTCATCCCACCCCTGCCGTGGGCAGGGACCCCTCTCACTGTCCCAGGCTGCTCCAAGCCCTGTCCAACCTGGCCTTGGACACTTCCAGGGATCCAGGGGCAGCCACAGCTTCTCTGGGCACCCTGTGCCAGGGCCTCAGCACCCTCACAGGGGAGAATTTCTTCTAATACCCAAACTTCACCCACCCTCTCTCTGAGTGTGAAGCCAGCTCTCCTTGTCCAGTCTGTCACTACTGAAAGGTGCTATAAAGTCTCTCCAGAGCCTTCTCTTCCCCAGGGTAAACAACCACCACTCTCCCAGCCTTTCTTCATAGGAGAGGTGCTCCAGCCTTCAGTAATCTGTAGTCCCCTCTGACCTGCTCCAACAGGTCTTTCTTCCCATCTGTGTTGGTGCCAAAGGGTCCATTGCTCTAAAACACACCACCTTCTCGGGCATGATGCTGAAACAGCCCTTTGCACATGGATCTCCAGGCTGTAGGCTCCTGCCTGCCTGGCCCCATGACAGCAGAAGCCAGGGATGCTCTCAGCCTTACCCTGAACCTTGTGCAGCAAATGCTCTCAGCTCCTACTTCTCATGCACTGGAAGCCAAATGCTATTTCCCCACTAGTCCCTTTCCCCATCTTCCCCCACGGAGCCATTCCAGCAAGGTGGGGATGGACTCTGCTGTGCCCAGGGCTGTGTCCACAGCTCTGTGGGTGCTGCAATCTGTGACAGGGGACACGGAGCCTCCTTGCACCCAGCTCCAGCTCTCCGTGGGGAAGATGCATCTCAGTCTCACCATGTCAGCTTCTCCTCTTCAAGCAGCTTGGTGTGTGGGCTGCTGCCTGCTCTCTAAAAGCTTCTGAGATATTTGTAGCTGCTCTGCTTGTTCTGATTTTGCTGGAACAAAAATAATTACTGAAAGGATGGGGAGGGGGAAAGACTGCATGTATGCATACATATATATTCTGAAAAAACGGTTTGAAGAGTGCCACAGGACTGCACTGGGTTCTAAAGGGATGTCATAAAGGAGACAGCTTTAACTTGCTGCACACTGAAGGTCGTGAATTAGGAAAATACCACCAGAGAAACATTGGAGGTTTTGGAAACTACACCAGGACCACAGCTCTGCCCTGGAATTTCATTACAGCCTCCTGTGTACCTGGCATGCAATGGTAAGGGAATGAGAGTCCTGCCAATTTGTGAGGGTTATGGATGAGTGTATGGCTGCAGGGCTGATCCAATCCAGCTAATGAATATTGCTGCTATAATACTGAATATTTCTTCTGTCTGGTCTTCAACTTTCTGGCATTAATTTCACACATGCTGAGAGAACTTGTGACTTTCACAACTTTTACTTACCTGGGTGTAATGACAGATAGGCAGATGTGCCCATTTCCCTACCTGCCCTGGTGCTATGACTGAAGAGATTTTAAACCCTTCCAACCTCAAATCAAAGGACTGTTTTAAATTTAATCTCTGAACACTTTCAGCTGAGTTTAAGGGTGAAATTTGCCTAATGGGAGTCCTCAAAAGTGAGCTCAGGTGGGACTGAAATGAAGTTTCAGCTTCTGCAATGGGTCATATCCCAGGAGTTACATTCTCCCTGTCTTGGGCAAACTTAGCAATCACTTTGCCTCTGAGAGATCAGCAGCAGAAATTACTGCACACACATGCCTACAAAATCTGTCTCCCTGTTATCCCTTCCCCTTTGAAGCCCAGCAAAAGCTGGGACTGGCACAGCTAGCCTGATGTAATTGAATTTCCCTGCTTCTTGCATTATATTTTATCAGGTGATGGCTTGGAGGGACGTTGCACAGAGGAGAGTGGCTGAAAAATTGTGTGAAAATGCTGATAAATAGTTCTAAATGAAAGCAATTTTAGCAAGAGCACCTGTAGGCAGGCTTGGTCTCCTTTCTGGTGGCTATCACTGCAAAGTGGGAGCTTCCAGCAGCAACAGGCACACAGAGAGGTCCCACACAGCACCTGGGGCTGAAAGAGCCAAGCAATGCCTTTTCTTTGCCTTGCTATTGAGCTGGGTCGAATTATTGGCCAGATGAAAGCCCCAAATCTCTGCTGCTGACCCATTCAGGGCTTCCTTCTCCCTTGTTAAAGGGAAGTCGATGAAGGACATTGGTGTTAACAGCCCTGGGTGACACAGCTTGTCCTCCTCACACTCTCTCCTGGTTGGGATAAAGGTGGGGGCAACCCCAGCTCCTGTCAGCTGCATCTGAGAAAAACACCTTCAGGGCCGGGAGACAGCTAGAGAAACTCAGACTTTGGTGTCCTCTGTTGTGCTTCAAGTTTCATGCAGTTCATTCTGAGATCAGAGCAAGGAATGCACGAGAGGAGCAGCTGAGACACCAGCACATCAACTGGTCACTGGTGGGTGGAGAAAAGTTTCTTTCCAGGTTATTATTTTTTGATATTTGGATTGAGATCGGTTTCAAAGCTCTTTTGAGATACACTTAACACAAGCAGAAATGGCTGGGAGGGTTTCTAGGCTTGCACTGGTGGAAATGACATATGGAAACGTGCAGCTAGAAGTACTTTTTTCTTTGTTTTGTTGTTTTTGGGGTTTTTTTTTGGTTGTGTTTACCTCCAAGTATACATGGAAATACCTGACTCCAGCTCCTTGTACTTAAGGATCCATTTGTGCTGCTGCCTCAGCTCGTCCTGTAGAAGGCAGTGAGTTGAAAGAGTGATTTAGACACTGTTAACACAAACGAGAGGAGACAGGCCAGTACTTAGCACGACAGACTCCTCTGAAAGTGTGGACAGGGAAAAGCTGTTTCTTTTCTCTCTGTCGTCTCCCCTTTGCAGACTGCAGACGAGAATTTCATAGCAGAACAGTTCGAGGAGCAGGAACCCCCAGGTAGTTCAGCTGCCAGTGCTCACAGGGCGTGCCCGTGGTGGCACAGCAGGTGCTGTGTGTCACCACATAAAACACAGGGCATTGTCACCAGTGAGTGACAAGGCATGTTCTGAGTACCCACTGCAAGAATTCCACTGGGAAACCCAGAAAACATGAAAATGAGGGGGGCTGAGTGGTAAAATTGCTGCTCTGTCCAATCTGTGTCCTAAAATAAAGGAGGTCCTGGAGGGTGAAGTAAAAAAATGGGGCAGTGGGCAGGCTGTAATTATTTACATGTTTGAAGCGTAAAAAACAATCAGCAATTCAGATCCATAAGGTCTGAATTCAAATCTAGTGTGGATCTCAGTTTTTTCCCATCTAATAACCACATTTAAATCTAGTTCTTAGAAGTGTATTTCAGTTTAAGACCAAGAGGCAAGGAATGAGTTTACCTACTAAAGTGAGATTCATCTCTGTACAGAACACTACAAAAAAAAAATCTTTGCTCCACATGTTTCAAATTTATTTTGGGTAAACTTATGTAATTCATGAATGAATGACTGTACTTCTGCTTGCTCTCACTTTACAGGAGCAAATCTGACCTTGATACTCAAAATAATGTTTTTTGGATTAACTTGACCTGTGGTAGTGTCCACCCTTTGGGCACACAGGAGAAATCCCTCCAGCTGCACTCAATACCCTGGGCAGCACCTGAATTTCTGATTAGAGTGAGTAGTTCTTTTTTTAATTATTAGTGTTTTCCCTCCCCTAGAATTTCTGAGGAATAAGATTATTCTCCTAACTCTAGAAATGATTCCATTAATATTTCTGAATGTAACTGATTACACTGACACAAGGGGAATGGCTGGAGATTCTGGGATAAAACAGAATCTCTTGTGCAATTCTCTAGATTAAAACCATCAGACAACAAGGTGCATTTAGGAAGTCAAAAGGAGAAATGTCCTGTGACCACAGAAAAATCAAAGTTTTCCAGACAGCCACTTGGGTGATGAGTAAATCTCTAAAGAAAGGGACTGATCAGCAATGACAGCAACATCTCAGATGAGCTGGGGAGATAAAGTGAGTCTTGTAAAATGTCAAGGTTTTAATTTCCTCGTGAAGGAGATCCTTTGTAGAGGAAATTAAAACAAACAGTAGAAATTCCTTACCCATAGTAATGAGGAGTTTATAATAAGACAAGAAGCACTGACACTGTGCAGGAAGAATGGGACCAAGTTAGAAAGTGATCTGCATTTGTCCTCAAAACAAAATGAATAATTTTCTTTCAAATGCAGTGAGGATGTTGATAAGGACCGTGGCAAGGCAGAGTGTGAATGGGAAGGAATTTATGAACATTTAAATTACTCTAGCTGAGGTAAAAGTAAAATTCAAACTTCTTGATGTGACGATAATGAGAGGAACAAACTGCTTTTGCTTCTGATTTCTGAAAGAGCTCTTTTACAGAGTGTCAGTGCAGAAGTAGGTTGATATTATTTGATATAAGAATTGTAAGCACATGTATTTTAGAAAAAAATGACCAAGGCATTTGCAAGTCCATTAGTGTGACCTCTGTAGTTTGCAAAACCAGCTTGGAATGGCAGAGTCATTAAAACAGTGTCAGATCACAACACCTTTTCTGAGAAAAGATCAGGAAAGAACAATGTGATATCTTGCTTTGACAAGTTAACTAATTTATGATCCAATAATGAATTTTATAACTATTTATTATACTGTCTATTTGGTGTAAGTTAGGTCTGTGTCCAGATAAGCCAGAAACATTTGAGAAATGCAGCATGAGAAATTCTCACTAAGGCAGAGGTAGGTAAAGTGAAGTTAAATCTGATCAGAAGAGTGTTACAAAAAGAGAATTTCTCCAAGAAGGGAAATATTTCTGTGAGGGTGGTTAGTTGTGAAATTCTTCAAGCAACAGTCTTGTCTGATCCAATTGCACATTTTCATTAGTAATGGAAATTACCAGTGATGAATGGCATTGGGAAAAGCTGGTATAAATTGAGTGAAATTTGTTCTTACTGAAGTCCTAATGAACACTGGACAAGTGACCTGAGAAATCTGTGTAGGCAAAACAAAGTCTGTGAGGCTGAGGAATACCTGGAGATGTTAGGCAAGCTGAGAAGGCTGTGCTGAGGGATCAGGATGTGATGGGACTGCAGAAAAGGCAAATTCTAGGATGCCTCGGGCAACGTGTGTCTAACAAAGCAAGAGAAATGGAAATATTTGTGTATCAGAGCCTGGTACACATTCATCTGTAGTGCCAGGTACTGCCCCAGACATCCGTGCCTAAAGGAGAATAATCCAGGAGTGGGTGGGCACAGGGAAGGACTGATGGGACAATCAAGTGGATGGAGAGGCAAAGACTGGAATTTTGAAGACAAGTAAACAACTGCTGTTACTAAACAGAGAGTGTGGAGGGGTATGTGAAAAAGACAAACAGAAGGATTCAAAATGCCAGAGAAGGAGATGATTTGTTAAGCTCAGGGCTAACATTGACACAAGGAGAAAGGAACGTCAGCAAGCCACAATTACACACAAGCTGAAAAATAAAAGCAGGCAACTCCAAGTCAGAAGAGAGAGCAAAGCCTGTCCAGGGGAGAGAAAAGCTGAGATTCTTCCCACCAAACTACAGACACTAAATGAAAGCATTTTCCCTTGGGATTCATCACACTAAAAGACACCCTTTAATTAATGTGAAGAGCCTCCTCCAGGGTGTGACTCAGATCTGGGGTGTGTTGAATCAGCTCAGAGGTGTCTCTCCTCACCCTGACCTGAGGTCTAAGGTGGCTCATACCCAGTCCTGGTTCCTCAGATGCTGAAAGAATGGTGGATGACTCTGCAAATGGAAAGGCCCAATTAACTCTTAGACGAAGAATGATTATTTTGAGGATATTATATGGAGTGCCTGCTCCATATAATAGATTACCTGCAAGAGCAAGTGCACAATTTTGCTGGCTCAGTTCTGGTTTAGATCAGATACTGCAAAGTTCCCACGTGCTGATGTCGTGTGAGGAACCTTCACAGCCAGCCCTGTCTGGCATTTAAGGCCCAAAAACATTTCAAAAGGAGGGTCAGCCTGCCACAGACACTTTGTCCTAGCTGTGTGGAGTCTCTGGCTTCTGCATTGAGTTATAACATGGGCCCAGGTGTCAAGGAAATCATGGGAAGTTTAATTTTGACAAGAAGGATGGGCTGTTCAGAGTGCCTGCGGGCGATAGGTTTTGTCTCTGCTGGAGAAAGAGCAGAATTATTGACTTCCAGCTTCTAGAAACAGTCTAGATTTACTACCACAAATTGTCTTAATTCTACCTGGATTGCTGAGCTGTTCACAGCAGGGTGAAGTGGTACCAATCTTTTGGCAGTGTGTGATCCTATCACCCCTCTATTTCACAATGGATAGTGATATCTTTTTTGGGATATAATAGCGTGGCTGTGTCCTGATGGTAGAGAAATTACACTTCATTCTCTTGAGCCTAACCAGGTCAAACCTTTGTGACTATGTTTTCTACAGCAAAACATTAAAATGCTCCTTTCCAGGCCTCTCACTAATCTCTTTCTCCATTTTATAACGTGGTGTTAATTTGAAGGCATTTTAAAGCACGCAAGGAAGAAAACTGCAAGTGGAAGTTTGAGGGTGATGGGGCCTCCAGTGAGGGTGAGGAGGAGGAAAGGGAATCTTGATAATGCTGCCCTTCCAGGGATTCTGCCATTAACTGATGCATTATTTTTCTAAGCTCATTAAATAACCCTTAGAACTGTGAAAAGGTCAAAAGAGAGGGGAAGGAGCTGAAGCTGCCTGTGGATTTTTGTTCTACAGCAATTTCCTGACCAAGCTGAGGAAGGAAGAGGGGGATGGAAGAGTCAAGAAAGGAGGGGAGTGGAAAAGATCTGCTGATTTTTCTATTGATCTTTTTCATGTAAAATATTTCTCCTCAGACTTTTCCCCACAGTAGTCATGTATCCAAATCCCAGTAGCTCACCTGTAGTAGCTGCTCTCTGATAAAGCCACGAGCTGTTGTTTACAGCAAACAACAAAATGTAATAATCTGTGGATCAGCTTAGACGTGGGGTTGATGTCTTTGGCCATCTCTGAATGTCTGGGGCAAGAATCATAAGTGTTTTATTGTTCCTGCTCTAGGAAGCCCAGAATGTCATTAGAAATACCACATGCAGGAAGGTCTGAGGAATGAAGATCATTGGTCACTTTTTAGGGGGTTTGTATTTTAAATCACATTCCAGGACACACAGATAGGTCTCTGGAAGTCATAAACTCTCTAAAGAGATGGGGAGAAAGAAGTACAGAGGAGCAAGGTCTTCAACTCCACTGATGCTGTGGGATCCTGGGACGTGAGGAACATCTTTGCCTGTTCACAGATCTGTCCCTTAGGTACTGCAGCCAAATTCACTTGAACAAAGAAAATGTTTCCTTTTAACTGGCTGTTCTTTCTTAACTCATGAAAGAGAAGATGCTTGTTTGTTTCTTTTCTTTCTTTGCTTTTGCTTTCCATTGCAAGGTGAGTTTCCAAACGGAACTAATAGAAAAATCTAGGTTAATGCCTGCCTGGTCAAATAAGAAGCATGAAGTTCTCCCCTTTGCAGAGCAGTGGATGATATCTTTGGTACTTTTTATGATGTTCATATGACACCAAGGGGAAATGTGAACCTGGAACATAATGTTATCAAAAGTTTATGAGGAATCAGTGAGCAAACATCATTATTTGGGTCCACTACTCAAAGAAACTCAAAAAAACCCCCAGTCCCTTCACTTTTTTATACAATTCACTGAGGCTCATCCAGTGAACCAAACACAGAACCTGCCACAGGATTTGATGCAATGTTGCTCCCTTCTTCGAAAAGAAATTACTCAAAAATTCTGCACAAATAGGAATCCAAGAAATTGGATTATATATGAATAAATACATTGCATTGTGACATTTAAAAATTTGGGTTTTTTTCCAGAATGAAAGAATATAAAGTACAAATTTCTGCCCTTTGCCTTTAGAAAGCTGGGAAAACGTGT
Organism: Nicator chloris; assembly: GCA_013400495.1. Classification (NCBI taxonomy): domain Eukaryota; kingdom Metazoa; phylum Chordata; class Aves; order Passeriformes; family Pycnonotidae; genus Nicator; species Nicator chloris. Next base: position 69,219 of record WAAE01008424.1, read on the forward strand.
GTTTATTTGTCTCGATGCAGAAATTGTGTGAAAGCCTCATTTGTATGGGTGAGACACAGAAGAAGATTGTTTTCTAAATTCATGCCTATCCCCATACAGGACTAGATTTGAGTAACTGCTGTTCTAGTGCATTAAAGTGAATCCACAGCACTGCTGATGGGGTCTGTGTGCAGGCATTTCTCCTATCTGGGTGTCACAGCACCCCCTTTTGCCTTTTGTTAGGCTTGTTAAACTTGTTACTCTGCTGAGTGTGCATCAGTGTGGCAGTTGGACTCTGCCAACGCAAATCCCACCAGTAATTTCTCTCAGCTCCAGGAAACACATTTGCTTTGGCAGCCCATGAGTAAGAGCTGTTTTGATGTTGTCAGTGTCCAGTGCAGATCTGGTCTTTGCCATGTCTTGGTCCCGGCCTGGGGAAACACAGGCAAATATTCCACGTTTCTGCAGGTCTGTGGGCAGGTCCTGGCCTGCAGAACCCTGTAGAACCTTCCAGGATTCTTCTGCCAAGCCACACACACAGCAAGAGTCAGTGGGGACAGCACAGGGAAGATTTGCTGGCTTGACCCTAACAGGGTCTGTCCATCCATTCCTGTCCCAGAGAGGAATTAACCTCAATTTATCCCCCATAACTTCATGCAGCAGATTCTCTCAGGGGTTTTAAGAACACGGAGCAGGGAAGGGACGCTGGGTGTTTACAAAGGGGTGAGGTGGAGGTCAGTGGGGTTCGGGTGTTCCTCCTGGCTGGGCACAAACCCCAGCTGGCACTGCTTGCCTGAGCTCACACAGAGCAGCAGGGCCACGTCTGGGCATCAGGACACGGATTCCTCACCTGGGAGAGTGTGAGGGCACCAGCAGCACATCTGTAAGGCGGGGGGAGCGTTTGGCAGGCGTTTCCCTTGGGATTAGCACTCGAGCTGAGTGGTGCGTGGAGCCAGAGTAACACATCTCTATTTACTGAGCAGATTTTGCATGTTCGCTTGTGTGAGCGAGTAAGTACAGGAGCGAGAGGAGCTTTTCCAGAATTGGAACAGCTTCTTTGTCAGTGCTGAGACTCCTCCATTTAATTCCACAAATCTGCTCTAATCAGAGTGGCTGCACCCATCAGCTCAACGGAGAGCAGGCAGAGGAGGGAGGAAGCATCTCCCTCTCTCTCTCTCCAGCTTTGTATCTTTGTATGTTCTCAGGCATTGCATCAAAGTGGCACGGAGCCTCCTGGGAAGGGGATTTGCTATCACTCATGTCACTCCCAGCCACATTATGTTTATGGATATGATAGACTGAATACTGAAATTACCATTTGCACAAATGATCCCACAATTCCTTCAGGCCTACTGTATCCCTTTAATAGTCCAATCTTTCAATAATGAAGTGGAGATCAGTCAGGACTCCCTGAAAATCCCATATTTTTCTTCTTTTTCTTTCATTTCCCTCTCTTTTTTTTTTTTTTTTTCTCCTCATCCTCCTTTTTTGGGGGCCTTTTTATTGCACACATTATTTTCATCCTTTCTCTGAGCTGCATCCATTTACCAAGCAGTTTTAAGGGAGATCAAGAATGAGATTCTCAATATTCTGTTAATACCCCAGAAGAAGCCACATGGCAGACAATTCATTGCTGCTTGGGGCAGTGAGTCATGCAGAATTCAGAAGTTTGGGAACTACACACAAGGAAGAAGGATGTTATTTAGGAGGCCTCAGGAACAAATAGAGTGCAGGGATGATACCTCAGAAAGCAGGCTCTCCTTCCTTAATGCTCTTCATTCCATGCTCTGCTGCATCTCCTTTCCATGATATTTCCTGAGGTTAATATCCAGGGAAAAAACAGTTGCCTGATAGTGCTAAACCCAAGAAACTATTAATTGCATGGATGAAATGAAGGCCTGGACTAAGGTCTATGCAAAAACAAGGAGGGTTTGACCCACTTAATTTTGTTTTTAGAATGGTTCTATTAATCACCTGTTTCTCAGGAAAATAAAAATTCTCTGAGAATCAGAATGACTTTTTGTGAAGGCAGTTTTTAAAGACTCAGACATAGTTAAAGGGTATAAAGGAGAGTTAGTAGGAGTGGGATGTGCAAAGCAGGTTAGAAAATAACTTTAGATTGGTCTGACAAATAGTTGAGTGGGCATGGACAGGCACTGAAATCATGGCTATGGTCCTCGACACAAGACATGGTCTGGAGAGGTGATGGGAATGGGAATCCTGCTGGCAAGAACAGAAATCCTGTCAATCCTATTTAGCAAATAGTCTGGGGAATTGGGAGCAATAAAGAGATTGTGTCCTAGGAAGGAATGGTGCTGTGTATGATGGAGCCTTGCTTGGACTGCAGCCCACAGGGCCTGAGCCACAGGCTGAGGTGCTGCCAATCCAGAAAGCTCTATGAAATCCATAAAGCTCTAAAAAAGGAAAAATGTTTGGAAAAATTTCATTGCCTAAAGGGTATTCAAGAACTAGAACAGGCTGCCCAGGGCTGTGGTGGAGTCACCATGCCTGGAGGGTATAAAAGATGTGTAAATGTGGCATTTGGGGACATGGCTTAGTGTGGCCTTGCAGTGCTGGAGGAATGGTTGGACTTGATGGTCTCAGAAGTCTTCTTCAGCCTAAATGTTTCCATGCTTCTAAGTCAGGGAACTGGACTCTCACTAGGGGTTGATGGAGCTGTACCAGCACATACAAATGGAAAACCTGGATCTGGCTTTTTCACTTTGTATTCATGCATTTGTTTATTTTTGTGCCTCAGCATTTCATTCCATCCTCCCACATGCCCATTTTTCTCCTTCACTCTCCTTCTGTTGCCTGCAGTGCTTCTCTCTCTCTCTCTCTTTTCTCCTAAAATCTTCCTCTCTATTTTATTTGACACACATTTTTCTTTTATCCCTTTTCTCCTTGCCTCCCTTCACATTAGTGTGCTCTTACTGCTTTCAACCAAAACATGGAGATGGTCCTGCTGAGGGGAGATGATGTCCTGGACATAAAGCCCACCCAAGACTGCAGTCAAAGCCATGAGATTTCAGGGTGAACACAGTCCCATTCAGCCCCCAAACATCAAAGTGTTGTGCTCTGGGACAACTTTCTGCCTGCAAATCAGTTTGCTGATTTCTGTGGGAGGCTCTGCCGAGTACAAGAAGCAGCTGCAGAAATTGGGGAGGTGCAACTCGGAATTCCAGCAGTCCCTGGGTGGAAGATTCCACTCTTAACTTGGGAAGCCCCCATCTCCCATCTGCATATCCAATGGCAGGAAGCTGCCAATGGATTATTTTGTTAATTATTTCCCCTGTTGCATTTGCTCTGTTTTCTTGATTATATTAACACGGCTCTTCTCATTGCCTGTGCTCAGCTGCCTATTTCTCATTTCTGCTGTTTGATGGGTCGTGGTAATCTGTGTGCACCCAGCCTGCTGTGCTCTGGGATTTACTGATGCAGCTCCTTGTATGCAGAGGCTGTTGGCTTTAAAAGGAAAATGAAAAGAAAAACCTCCTTGACCCTGGCCAAGCAGCAGAAATCTCAGCTCTGGACAGTGGCAGCTCCACCCTCCTCCACAGGATGGGCAGGAAAGAGCCCATAGAGGAAGAGGAAAGTGGAAAGGGGGAAGTAGGGGTTGGGGTGCAGAGGAGCTGCAGTGACTGCAGGAATGAGTGTGGAGTTAGTGCAGAGGCACTGCTGAGAGCAGCCACCGGGGGCTGAGGCACATCACCTTCTCCTGGGCAGCACCATAAGTGCTGGGAAATTGTGCAACAAACCCAAATTAAATTAAGTGCCTAAAGCAAAGCACTTAAATCCATACTTAATGGCCCGATTCCCAGAAGAGTGCAGTACATGGACCCAAAAGGCTCACTCTGACACAGGACTGCGGCCCTGAGTGTATTTCTGTGTGCTGTAGGATGAGTTACTGCCATGGTTTAGGCACAGCCAGCAAACCAGCCCCACACACTCACTCACTCTCCCCTGGCAGGATGGGGGACAGAACTGGAAGGTAAAAGCAAGAAAACTCGTGGGTTGAGATAAAGACTGTTGAAAAGGCAAAGAAAAAGTCGCGAACACAGACAAAGCAGGGGCAACTCGTGCCACATCCTCCTGGCAGTGCCAAGTGCTCTGCTGCCCTGTGTGACTTGAGCTCTGCTGAGCCTGTGTTGGTAATCCTTCTGCGGGGTTTCACAGGAGCAGGAGCAACAGGGCTGAGCTGAGAGGGATTAGCAGCAGCAATTTCCAGGCAGGGATCTCAGTCCAAGATATTCCTTCCATGGGTTAGAGCACACCACTCCGTGGCTTTTAGAGTCTCTGGTACAAAGGCAATTATCCATGACCCAGCCCAGACCAAGAGAACTGCAGTGCCTGTCCCCTTTTACTCATGTTTGAATAGCCAAAAGGTTTTTTTTAAAACTACTTGTTGCCTGTTGTTTGACTGTAATAAACTTGAGCAGTTTGCTGTTGGAAGCTAAAGTGTTTTTTACAAGGTTTCACAGAACCAGCTCAATTGAAATGAAATGTTTGATGAAGAATAGTTAAATTGTTTTGACTTCCTTTTGGTAATGACAAAAAACTTGGTTTTGAGAACAGAAAAACACTTGATTTTCACATTTTTCTCCAACCTAATTTGTATGGATCTTATATTACATTCAGCATTAATTTTAAATAGCTTGTAATGGCATAGAGTGCCACACATTATGGCATTTTAATGTCTCCATGTGATTTTTTCTTTTAACACAATTTCTCTTCTGTGGCAAGGTTTGAGAACTTAGGCTGCTGCTTGCCATCCAGAAGAGGAATTTCCTGTAGAAATGCAAGTTCACTTTATTAACTACAACTACTACCCCAGCAGCTCATTCTTTCCCTTCTCAAAATACCCACCATCCTTCTTCCCTCTGTCTTTAGCACTTCTTCCTCATTCTTCTTTTCGCCTTCCTATCCTTATACTCAGTAAAAATCTCCTGTGCTGCAAAGGAATACTGAAGGTGTAGATATAAACCAAATGTAGCAGGAAAAGACAAAATGGGGCTATGGGAACATCAGGGTTAGATTTTGTTCCAGTGCTCGACCCTTTGAATCTTGAATGCTGTTTCTGAAGACAGCAGAAGCTTTGTGAGAGGGTGTTGTTGTAAACAAAACCTTTCTCTTGATGAAATACAGATTTCACAGGGACGTTGCATTTTGCAGGGTTGTCTTTTGCAAGTCAAAAGGGAGAAAAAATCCTAATACTCCAATCCATTCGTTACTTGGGACTGCTAAATGTTGGTGGAGACAACACTTGGAAAACCTCTCTGGCTGTGTAGCTAAAAAGGACTGCAACAAACTTGTCCCCCAAGTGAATTGTTTACACTTTGATTCTCAAATACATTAGATAGCTATTTGAGAACAGTGGAACTCAAATACAAACAAACACATGTAAACACATGTAAATATATGTATACACAGACACAGACAATGTGTATTTATTCAAACTGTAAATTCTGTTTGTTGGCTACCAGTGAATTCATTACTTGCACAGATGCAGCTGGGAGCCCTCTAACCTGGCACAGCCCAGGATGTTTCCCCTGGCAGAGCCCACCTTTGCCTGCAGCCCGGGAGATGATCATACATTATAAAATTCCTCCTGCTCAGGCCCATCCCATTCCCTGACTCCAGACCCTTCTATCCTGGTGAAAGGGCCAAACACCTTTGCTGGAGTGAAACCCATCCCAAAGACCTTGTGAGTGTCTCCCATCCTTCACCGGCAGCCGGGCAGCCGCGCTCCATTTCCCGCGGAATTTCAGCTGCCTGGGTGTTTATCAGGAGCATCTGTTAAACAATCTGGAGGGGAGCAGGGCTGGTGCCATCGGTGCGGGGGTGAGCAGGGAGCTCCTCAGCAGCACAGAGAGCAGAGGAGATGAGGCTGTGCCTGCTGCTTCGGGGGGTGTCGTGACCTTGACTTCTCGTCGGTGAGCGATGCCGAGCGTCTCGGAGCAGAACTGGCAGGGATAATGTTCCTCTGAATGGATGTGTTCTGGTCACTGGGGCTGGAGAGGGATGGAGAGGATGGATCACTAGAGAGACACAAACAATTAGAGCCTCGGCGTTGAGTTCTCACAGAGATCCTGGCCGTGAGTGTGGTGAAGAAGCAGCATGCAGGAGTGTTTATCCCCTGTCCCCTAAAGCTCATCTTTCATTTGGAGCCTTTTTTGCCCTCCCTGACCCACTGTTGGTGCTTCTGGGATCCACAAAGGGTGAGCAGTAATGTGCAGGAGAAACTGAAATCCAGGAAGATGATTAAGTGATGCTCATGGAATGTAAATCCATTTTGCAAATAGAGCAGCTCAGCTGGACCTGCAAGGCTCCTGACATTCCCCTGCTGGGCTCTAACCCTACATGTAAATTTACACCCACAACCCCTATGACCTTCCCAAATTTCCAGCAGCTTCCTGCAAAATCAACATCAAACTTCCTCTAGTGCCTCTAGTTTTGTGTTCAGCCTGAGGCACTCTGCAAGGTGTTGTGTACGAATCCTCTTTGCCCAACCACTACACAAAAATACTTGGCAGAGCAGATCCCTTTCTTTCACCTCGAATCCAGCCCTGATGGGATCACTCAGTCCCTGTCAAGGGCTGTCCAGAGCCCCCCAACAACAGCCCCACTTTCTGTCATGAAAGGAACTGGGTTCTAACAACAGTCAAAGTTTTGCCTATGACTTTTTTTTTTTCTTTCCTTTTGGTTTCCACATCTGCACACTTCTAGAGTCCTAATTCATTTCTTTAATGGCCCTTCAGCTGTTATATTTTTGCTTGTCAGGGTGTTTTTTTAATTTCCCCCCCCCTTATAAATGTATAAAACATTTAATGAAGAAATAATGATATTTTCTCATGTCACTGCCTATTTTTCCTGTCATATTTGATGTGTTTGTAATGTGGGCGGACATATTATTTATGACGAAGGAAATTAAATATTATTTCACTTTTTTTTTTTTCCCTTAATGCAATCTGTGTCATCTTCCACTTCCCAATTTCTTTCCATTAAAGTTATTGTCTTTGCAGTTCCACTTGACCGTTTGCTATTGGTTTTGGAACAGTGCTGCCAGAAAATGCAGAAAAACATAATGGGGAAAAGAAATGGCATAATTTGCAGGAGATACTTTTCTCATCTCATTTAAATGAAGATCGTTTGTTCCTGGGTGTCAAAAACATCAAGAGCAACAAAAATATGGAAATTGGTAATTTCTTGCACTAGGAATACTTCCAAATCTTTGGAGATTCTGTCTGATTCTAGCAACTACTAAAGATGTGTCCAAGCCAAACTTCCTGCATAAAATAACTTCAAAACTCAGAAGCTTGAAATCTGGGCCTGAATTTTTTAAGTCTTTGGCCCCAAATGCTTCTCTCATCTGCTGCCAGAACGTCCTCAAAACTGGGAGAGGAACCACAATCCCTAACATATTCCTTAATCATTTTGCAGAAATACAGACAAAATGGAGCTGAACAAGGTGATCATGTGCTGTCTGACACAGCCTTTCACTTTTAGCTCTGCTTCTGCATCTTCCAGTCCTTCCATAACACACAACATGGGATGAGAGCATGGGGCAGGAACCCTTTGTGCTCCCAGAATCTGCTCCAGCCATAAAAGACTTCCCAGAGGCTCCTGGACGGGACTTTTCTGACTCAGGAGAGGTGGGATTAGCTCTCCATTCTGAACTCATCCCCTTTGATTTTCTTTTTCTTTAACCAAAGACAGATGAGCTCCTCAAGAGCTGAGGCATCTCTTCCCTCCTCACTGGTCACTTCTTTTATTATGGGTGTGTTATAGATACATGTTATGATATTGGCTTTTTGCAAGTATTAAGATGAATGTTATATGTGTAGTGAATGTTATATGTGTAGTGTCAGAATGACTCTGCTGTATAGTTCTTTTTACTTAGACACAGTAGTGGGATAGCTGATATATACCTGTGCTTGTAATGGAACTGTCTGTTTGGTTGGGATAACTTCCAATGAACATGTGAAGAGGACCCTGCTACTGATGTGCCAAATTATCAGCACCTGCCGTGTGAAGAAAGCATGGACACAGCCCAAAACTGGAGGGGATAAGGAAACTACAGCCAAGGAACAGCCTGCTCTAAAATAATTATAATAATTATCAAATTATCAGCACCTGCCGTGTGAAGAAAGCACGGACACAGCCCAAACTGGAGGGGATAAGGAAACTACAGCCAAGGAACAGCCTGCTCTAAAAAGGCGGACCCAAGGAGTGGCCATGCAAAACTGTTCTTGGAAAAAGATGAATATGCATCACACCCTATGCATATGCAACAGGCAGATGGAACAGAAAAAGTATTTAAAGGGTCCCTCAGAGGATTTCAGGTGTGCTCTTGGCTCAGTGCCAAGACACCCGGTCACCCAAGGTACCAGGTCGACCGTATTAACCTTGTGCTTGCTTTCTGTCTCTTATTGTCTTTTTATTAAACTCTTTAAATTTTACCAGGAAAGTGAACCTCGTTTTTCACAGGTGGAATTGCCTTTTATTGTGGGTGGGTGATGATTCCTCCAAGGACTCCAGGAAGCCTGGAGAACTCCTTGGGTCCTGTCTGTCAGCTTTAATTTGTGTAGTATATAATGGGGAACAGATGCCACCCAGTCTTTCCACTGGCCCCCATTCCTCAGCCACAACAGCTCCAGTACCAGCCTCCTGTAGGAATCAGAGGTGAAGGCCAGCAACCTCGAATGCTGCAGGAATGAAGAGCACCCTGACTTCTCTTACACCGAATATTCTTTCCCCAAAGCTTGTGTCTTTTCACACTTTTTCCCAGCAGCTCTTCGTGGTGCCAGTGTATTTTGCAGAGGATTTTTTTTTCCTGCTTCCTTTGCGGTGCCATGGCTTTGTTTCACAGTTCCTGCTCCTGGTACCCAAGTCAAACCCAAAGAGCTTTCTATCACCTTTCTTCTTCTTTTCCTTTCCTCCCCCACAAACATCTCAGCAAGGCTGCTTGCTAATCTCTTCTTTTGCAAAGATTAGAAACGTGGCTTTTCTATGACCTTTCTGAACAATCAGGATCTTGGAGTCCCCAGGATGGGTCGCCATTATCTCATCTTTTGGGCTGTTAACAATGATTAAGCAGGACAAAGGATGTGCTCAGAGCTGTGGAGTTTCAATCCATCCTTGGGGACTACCGGGAAATAAAGGCAAGCAGAGTGGGAAAGCTCCTGCAAAAAGAAAGGCTCGACCTTTAGAAAACATCCTTGGGTGGTGCTTTCTCACCTTTTCAAATACACATAGGAAAAGTTTGCAAAAATAGTCCTGCAAGTGCAGACACTGCCTCTGGACTAATTCCCCAGAGAGCTGCTCCCACAGCAGGTGCCACTGGACTGAGCACTCTGGACTCGGGAAAACCAGGTCACAAGCAGAAATGCAATTTAAACTGTTATTTTCGCTTATGATCTATCTCCCTGTCTGTCTGTCCATCTGTGTGCTACGATCTTTACAAGCTTTTCCCCCAGTTTTGATTTCCTGAGCACAGCAGCCCCGAGCGAGGGATGACTGATACTTCCACCACTCCCAATCCATCTCACCACAGAGCTGGGGCTCTTCCAGGTGCAATTCCTTTACCAGCTCCTGTTTCCAGCAGTTTCTCCTCTGTGGCTCACCTCTCCCAGGGATAAAGAACACCAGGTGGGGCCAGGTGAGTGAGCAGCAGGTGAGTTACCAGGAGCATGGCAGCTTTCCCCTCCAGCCCAAGGATTCAAAGTGCTGTGGTTTGGTTTTGTGGACTCAAAACCCACAGTGCACATGCAAGAACCTTGTGTTGGTCACATGGTGCTGTCACCTCACAGAGGGCAAACAACTGACCAAACAAACCAAGAATGGAATGTGCTGTTACCCTTCCTTGTCCACAGAAGAGGGGAGGAAACTGGAAGGCAGGCACATCTCCTGAGAAGACCACGGCCAGAGGTTGTGTGAACCAGAGCAGATGGCAGAGGGACGTGCATAAAGTGGGCTGGCTCATACACACGTTCATGCTTGGGTATGTAATGGGATGTCCATGGAGACACACAGACAGAGGGACATTTGGCATCACAGAACACTCTGGAAGGGGCTTCAAAGACCATCTCATTCCACCATGGGCAGGGACACCTCCCACTGTCCCAGGTTGCTCCAGCCTGGCCTTGGACCCTTCCAGGGATCCAGGGGCAGCCACAGCTTCTCTGGGCACCCTGTGCCAGGGCCTGCCCACCCTCACTGAATAAAAGTTCCCAATAGCCACATGTCCAATTCTCTATGTATATTCTCTATTCTCTCTTCTCCAACAACTCTCTTTCTGCCTCTTTAGAGCATCTCTGCCAGGTGGCTGCAAGGGAAGCAAAGGAGGGGAGTCATTAACAGAAAGTTTAGAAGACAGGAATAAAAGATATTTTAAAAAAAAAATGGGCTAAAGAGTGAAGAATGGCCTTTGTGAACAATTCAGTCATTTATCATTATTTCATTGGCATTGTATGAATTATACATTCGAGACTATAATGGAGTAATATCTCATCTCCTTTCCCCCTCAGTGGGCACTGAATGAATGGCCAGGTGAGCTGCACTTGGACCAGCACCACTCTCCAGGAGAGTCACTGTTCACCTCCCGCTGCACTCCTGAATTTCTGTTCAATAAGTGCATGTTGATCTTTTATCAATCTTTTCTGGGTGTTAAAATTAATGAGTACTTAGAAAATAGCTTTTGTCTTTTTTTTTTCTTTTCTTATTTTTTCTTTTCCCATGGAAAAATAGAGGAGCAGAAGGGCAGAGAAGCATGGAAAAAAAAGCTGGAGCCAAGCAATATTGACAAGCTTTGCAGTTTCTTCAAGAGCTAAGGCAGAAGAGTGGACACAATCTCTGTTATAGTAGCTCAGTTGGTGGGTGGGAAAATGCTAAACTGACTTAACTCATCACCATTTTTGAGTGGTTTTGTACTTGCACAGTTGCCTGTAAAAATATTGGCTCACAGCCATGATGTAAATGGAATTTGCCCCTTTAAAACTGGCGTTTCATTTCAGAGAGCTCTAACTTTTCCCCCAGGAGAAGCGTGGACTCAAACGCACTAAGAGGGTTGATAAAAGTATTCCTGCTGCAAGAGACTGGAGGAGCTGTGAACTCTGGTTTAAGAGGCAGGCAGTGAGGTGTTTGCTTAGCAGACTATCAGGATCCATCAGAAACTAACAGTAGCCATAAACCTCAATGGATTAACTCCCATCCATTTTGATTTCCAGCTGTATTACACCTTGGCTGTGTCACTGCCAAAATAAGAGGTCCTAACTAGAATAGCAATTATCTCAATATCATTGATTCAGTGGGCACTGTTTTCAATTTTCTCTGTTACGTGTTGATTCCTGCACCTCTTCCCTGCTCCCAGGTTTCTCTCCCTCTTCCATAGAAGGGTATTTCCTCCTCCCAGCTGACCTGTTAGGGAGATGGAGCCCTGGAGCACTCCAGATTTTGGGAACAGAGGTCTCTGGTGCAGGCTACGTAAGAAGGAACATCCTGTCTTAAAAGAAAATTCCACAATGCACCGTAAGGAATTACTGTAGAATTGTGTTTTCCCCTGAGAATCTCACTGAGCCTGACTCTCAGTTATGCCATCCTCTTTCTTGGAGCAAGAAAAAGGTGGATAGAGAAGGAAAACAGAGTAGGAGCCTTAACCCAGCTTTGTGATCCTTCAGCCCCAGGGCTTTAAAGACGCCTGACATCTGCATTTGAAGAGGTCATTCCACTCAACCTTTGTTTCTTAAGTACATCGCATTTCCACAGAGCTCCTGAGCACCTCCACACAGAGGCTGATAAAAGGCTGGCAGCAACACAGAGATTATTTTGTTTGAATTTGAGGCTTTCCAATAAATACACCTAGACCATGTCCTTTCAAAAGTCAAAGGGTTAAAACTTTCCATCAAGGCAAGGTATTCCCCAAGCAATCTGCATCCAGGGCTCTCTGAAGCACGAGAACATTGTTGACCCAGACATCACTAAGTTCTTTGCTTCTGAAAAGTTCTGGCTGCTGATAAACCTTTGTCCTTTTTCTTTGATTAGCTTTACTCTGGCTGTAAATCCTATTTTGTTTTGTGCTGGGGTCTAGCCAAGGAAGTATTTCTATTAACCTGGAGCAGCTGGAGAGTCGCTGGCTCTTACCGTCAGGGGACTGCAGCCTGAGTCTCCTGTAACACGAATGTTTTTCACTGCTGAAGCCCCAGCCTAAAAAGAAGATCCATGTTCCCTCTGCAGTTATTTTTCTACCCTGGAAGATGGCAGAATTGCGTGGGCAGGGTGTCATTAGCTTAAAGATGGCAGCCGTTAGAATTTCCATCTAAAATCTGTTCCCCTCCCAGCCTCCATGTCTGCCGTCTTTGCTGGGAGCTTTAATTTACCCATTCGTAGAGTGGGAACATACTCCTGCTACCTTCATTACCCAATTGGCTTTAATTAAAAAAATCTGTAACGCCTCCTGTCTTGGAGGGCTTGGAGTTTGGTATCCTGATGCCAGGAGCCCTTGGAAGAGGAGGGGATGGCAGTGAGGTGCAAGAGCAGCAATTCCCATGCTGGGAGCAGGGATGGGCTGCACCAGTGTGCAACACCCTCATTCACATTCCTGAGGAGCCACCTGTGAGCCCCTGGATCTTCCACCTCCTCAGCCTGAAGGAGGAAAGAGCCTGCTTTTACTCCCTGATGCTTTCTGCTCAGTTACAGCATTTATTCTAAGCCTTCCTGCCCTGAGGCTGTGGAGCCTTGCTAAGTTCACTACCCTCATTACTGGGGCATCAGAGGAGGAAAAAAAAAAAAA
>WAAE01008424.1:81999-251180 GCA_013400495.1 Nicator chloris
ATATATATATATATATATATCTCTGCCTGTGTCTGGTGCCCAGGGTCTGTGACATCCCTCCATATCTCACAGGTGTAAAATGAGCACCAAGCAGGCATGGGAAATGTTTAAACCCCTTGTCCCCAAAGGCAAACTCTGTAGTGACTAATCCCTGGGACAATCTGGGATTTTAAAATTGGTGTATTTTCTCTTTTCTCTTATCTCTACCCTCCCTGAGCCTTTTGCCATGTATTTACTGTCCCTTTTCCCCTTTCCCTGGGCCACCTCCCCACTCTGCATAGCCCCTGCCCTCAGCCAGCAGCACTTTATCTGCTTCCAATGTAGCGTGTCCTAGAAAGAATTATAGCATTGCCTTTCTCTCGACAGCCAGTCATCTCTCAGTAACATACAATAAGCTGTACTTGGGCCAAAGGAAATGGGTTTAGCCTGGCGGGTAATTAATTTTCTCAGGGTTCGGTTTCCCACACTGAAATTGGTCTCCGTCTGATCAATTAGAAGAACATTTCGCAAATGAAACTGATTATGAATCATGGGTTTCAGCTCAGCTGTGGAAAACCTGATACATGGCTATTGGAGCAAAAAGTAGAGGGAAGCTTCAGCCCATTTATCCCAGCTACTGCTCAGGAGTGAAAGCAACACTCAAACACACAGCCCACTCACTCCTTCAAGGAGGAAGAGATGCTGGGACTCCACCAGTTCACAGCATAGTTCTGAAAATGGTCCTCAAACCTCCAGAGAGTTGGCTCCCTGGACATGGGAGTTTATCCACTGGCTGAACACTGTCCTGGGGCCTCCCCTCTGAGCACTGGCATAGCTTAACTCTGGCAGGTTCTGTTTCTTTTTGATCCCAGAAAATCTATCACGCAAATAGAAAATGGAAAATGATGAGAATACAAATGAGGAGCATCCCAAGACGTCTTTAGTTCAGATGTAATGGCTTTGAACAAGGAAAGGAATGATCTCAGACATATGAGGTCTCCGTATCACAGTGAGCCTCTCCTTCCCATTTTCCTCTGCTGATGATAGCCACAGAAATTATGGCAGTTGAAATTTAACTTTTAAGAGAGTGACATTTCCATTTCAGCCCTGAGCAAGCCTGCAGGATCCAGCTCGCAGTGGGAGCAGTTACCCACTGTCCCACATCAATAAGGAGAACACTCTCCACCTCCTCTGCCCTTCTCTCTGCCCCATGTGCCCCCCAGCAGCGAGCAGAACCATTAGTTCAGCTTTTCTTGTGTCTTTAAACCATGCCCAACATTTTACAGGAAATAAATAACGTCAAGTGTTCAAATGAAATTTTGCTGAGAACCCTCTTTTTCTCCTGAAAAAGCCATGACACTAAACTTTCCAGTCATCTCAAGCCTTGAATGGTTTTTCATTTGTGTCAGATTAACCAAGTTAAAATTCCCTCTCACGAACTTGGCATTTAGAGGTATTATGCCAGAAGTAGCTTAATAACTTTCACTTCAAAAATAAAGGAAAGAAAAACAGAGGGGAAAGAAAGGCATTTCTTGGCATCGTGCAGAGTAAACAAAGAAATGTAATTTCACCAAGCAGGACCTGCTAAAGGGGACATGCTGCAGACAGAGAGGGGACTGAGGCTGGACTTAGCAGTGAAACAAGGCTGCATATGAAAAATTCATCATCTAATATCCCAGGCAGCAATCCTGTCTGTTTTTATACACCAAACTGGGTCAAGCCCAGTTAGTGCCTGGGCAGGGCACTCTCTAGAAAAAACTACATTAGTGAGAAAAGGTGCCACAGAAAGTGGTTCTCAGAGGGCAAGTGTGTACACAGTTTCTACAGTTATATATACATACATACATATACAAATATATATATGTAAAGAATATGTTACTATTTTATACAGCTCCTTTTTCCTCTGCCTCCCTGACACAGACCTCTCATAGATGGAGAGCTGCATTTGCAGAAATAGTCTTAATTTGGAGTTGAAATGTGTAATGCATTTGCTATCTCATAGACTGACCTTTATTCATGCTGGAGAAGTGGATTTGGAAGGGAGAAAAAGGAGCTTTTGATGCTTAAAAGCTTCTGCAGAAGGAAACTCTACACACCTGAGGTCACAGCTGGGACAGCTGTGTCACCAGCATGGTTTATTCCTAATGAAGGAAGTCTGGTTGTGCCAAGGAAACAGAGGTGTTGACTGTGGCTTTTTGTGTAAAATATAATATTTCTGGAAACCCTCAAACTGTGGGCAAGACCTGGAACATAAAGAAAGACAAACCCGACTATTATCCTGATAGACTCAAGTGCAAAGAAAAGAAGGGCTGTTGCTCCTGTGGTAACCCCTGTTAAGGAATGTTTAAAGATGGAATTTCTGAACTGAACAGTCTCAGCTAAAATAGTATCCTAGCTCCAGGCTCCTCGAGATGTTGCTTTTAAGATGCAATGGAAAACTGATGCTCTGACCTCTTGTGGTCACTAAACACACAGAGCCAGATTTCCCAAGCATATGATGGTTTTCAACACAGCCTTCTTCTGAGATTTTTATTTGCCTTACTGAATAATGTTCTCTCCAGTGCTCCCTTGAAAATTTCACCAGGGCAGGGACTTACTCAGCATTCCCAATTTTTTTGTAGAAGGCAAGGTGTGATGTGGTTGGAGGGTTCACCCCCAACAAATTCCAGAACCCACTGCAATGGGCCACAGACAATGAAATAATATTGGAATGTGATCTGCTGTCCTGCACAGCTGCTGCCAAGCATTCCTTGGGAGCAGTGCTGCTTTTTGGGGCATTTGAGATGATCCTTGAATGTAACTTGACAACCAAAGTTCAGAAGAAACAACAGGATCTTTCAGAATGAGAGGATGCAGGCTGACTGTAAGAATGTATTTTTGTCACTGCCTCAAAATGTTTCAGGGCATTTTCTCAGCAGAGAAACCATTCTTGAAGAGCTGACAAAAGGAGTAGGGTGAAGGATCTTTTGCATGGGTGTCAGCAGTCTAAATTATTCGAGATTCGAGTTTCCAACTAGTCTTATGGTTACTGTCTGTGTCTAGTGAGTTTTGCTGTACAGAAATGATGGGTTTTGAGCCAACCATCTGGCGTGACCACATGGGAAACCAGAATTTGATTCACACCTCTGCAGGCAAGAGTCAGATGCTGGGAACATTGAGGACCTGACTGCAAGGCTTGAAAAACATCATTCTTTTAGCTCCCTCTTTGCCCAGTGCTGATGGGGACCTACAGATACAAACACAGCCTGTGAGATGACCATTGATAGTTCAGAAGAGGCTGAAAGTTTTGAGGGTGAATAGCTTGTGTTGTTAGGGGAGAATTAAAAACAGTCAGAGAGAAAATATAATACATATACTATAAATTGTTAATGGTTTTGACCTACTGCTTTTTGGGTTGGCTTCTGGGTCTTTTTGAAGAATTCCCCAGTGTGAGATGTGGTTTTCTTCATTCCACAGAGCTGCAGGAATAACATCCTTGTATGAAGACACAAGTGGAGGGACACAGGATGCTTCCCAGGGGTGGGAAATTGGTAGTGTTTTTTTCTTTTAAAACCAGAAGTTTGGTATTTACTATGACCATGATAAAGTGGACACAGCCTGGGCTTCCTTCTTCCTTCTTTCATAAAGCCTCCTCTCTCGTGGCCACCACCAGAAGCTGTGATCCCTGCCTCGTATGCCCTGAGAGGATGGGGTAATTCCCACGGGATCTGAGTAAGATGCTTGTCTGGATGAGACTGCTGGAGGACTCGGCTAATGCTCCTTGGGTTAAGAGGACGTTTGCAAATGCAAACCCAGTCCAGCAGTTCACAGGCTCCAAACAGGGCAAATGTGAGGTGGAGTGAGGCTGTCACTCTGGGTCCAGCCAGGGAACACGGTTCCCACCGTGTGCCCAAAGCCAATCCAGTGGCATTCCCCTTCTGGAAGGCTGGCTCAGGGAGAGGCATGGTGCTGGAGCTCTGTGGTCATAAAGGTCTGTGCTGCTGCTGGGAGGTCACCCCAGGATGAGGTGCAAACACTGTGAAATGAGGGAGGAAGAGATCATTTCCCACCATAACACATTATGCACAAACAGCAAACAGATACCCTCAGAACGTTTTTGTCTGAGATGGGGAATAAAGCAAAAACAGTCAGCAAGACAGAAGCAGAAGCCTGTCTCTCCTTTAACAATCTGCAGTCAACCACGTTCCAAATAGCCACTTGGCAACAATTATCTCAGAGGGAAAGTGGTGTGGAGTGCAGAAAATAAGGGCAGAGCTGTAACAAAGGCAGCAGAGTCGAGCCAGGATGTTGGCTTTGTTCAGTTCTCCTCCTGAAGCCAGTCCAGGTTGGTTTTGCCTCAAGCTGGCCATGCTTTGGGATCTGATTTAAGGCCTGCATGTTTTTAAAATGGCAGAGTGGTGGGGCAGGGGCTTGGTGGCAGCACACAGGGGCTGTCAGAGCAGGGCTTTAACCAGAATCTCCTTCCCTGCTACAGTCTGGCCTCGGGCTGTGTTCCCAGGGAATTCCTCTCCAGGAGGCAAAGTCTGCTCTGTGGCCTAATGGGTTACTGAGGAACATTCCAAACCTTTTTTATCCTTCTTTGAACAAGAATTGAAAGGAAAACAAAATGCCCACAGGGACAAGGAGTTTTCCTACAAATTCTGTTTCCACGAGATATTTCAAGATATCCCTGGCATACCTGACTTCTAATATCAAAGGACTATTTAAGTTAGAAGGTGAAACAGGGTATATGGACTGCCTGGTACTGATTAGAAACTCTGAAGAAGCAGCTGAGGTAGAGACTAAGTCATGGTATGATTTTATTTTATTTTATTTATTGGTTTTATTTATTTATGCAGATTCCGTGGTGAAGGTGGCAGAGAGTAGAGAGAGGAAACATGAAAGAAGCCCTTTTGTTTGCCACAACATCAGAGTGATTTGGCATCCTCATCACCTTGTGACATGATGCAGGAATAAGCAAGATGAGGCTGGGATTGCAGTCCATTAATGCCCCTCACATTCCTGGTGAATCCCCACCAGACTCCTAGCCCCTCACAGTCAGGAATGGCTCCTGACCAGGTCACTGGGGTGATATTTCAAGCAATAGAATAATTTTGAGAATGGTTTACCTCCTTTCCAGCCTGCGGTCAGATAACATCCCTGTGGCAACCATTTCGGTTGTCTATGTGGAAAAGTAATGTGCAGAAAGTAATTTAATGTAATGGATTGTTTAGCTTTCTTTTAATTAAATGTAGCAGCTGGAAACAAGGAGAAGACAGCTCTGGATCTCTAAGCAGGTCTCTAATTGCAGGCATCCCCCACAGACCCTGCTCAGTGTGCTGCACGTTCAGCCCAAGTTGAAAACCCAATACTGTTGAATACCCCAAAACCTTATGATTTTTTTTCCACCTTTCATGAAATATTTCAATGGGTTGATTTGTTTCCTTCTGCTATTCCTCTCTCTCCCCCCAAAACTCAAACTGCTGATGATAAATACGTGTCAAAGCAGCTCAACCAGCTCCAGAAGCCATCTCCCAGAGGAGCCCAGCAGCTGGGCAAGGGAGGGTAGTGCTGAGGTTCCTTGGGAAGCTGTCCTTTTCAAGTCACTGGCTGAGGAGCTCTGGCTGTTTATTCCCACCAAACGACTCCAGCTTTTTGAAGCTGACTGAACACATTGCTGGGCCTTTCAGCTGAGCTCCTTTCAAGTGAGAACAAAAGGCTGCTTGTAAAGTGTATCAGTGCAATTGTGGCTCCCGTGGTCGCTGAGGGTGTGATGATGTCCTGGGGGCAACGGTGGCTTCAAGGTCACTTAATGGCATCATCTGCTCCATGATTTTCAAATGCATGGCTCTGGGAAGTACATCAGCTGGAAGGACTGGGGGTCTTTCCAGTGTAAAAAGGTCAATATTCCACTGGTTAACAAGGGTAGGGTAACCAGGGCGTTAAAAGGGTTTATTTTCCCTATGGAGTTACCAGGGAGAGGCCCAGAGTGACAGCTCAGGTGGAAGTACCCACATGGCAGATGGCTAAAGGCAGGGGACATAAATCCACCCCGTGCCTGCTCTACTCATTTCCTTTTTACCACTCACAGTCTCATTTCAGAAGGGTTTTGTGTGTATCAGAGAGATGGAATAGCTTTTCTGAGGTTTCACTCAAAAAGCTTGGTACAAGGAGGTCACTGCAGGAAAGGTGTGTTCTCCTGCCTTGCTCCTCACCCTGGCTAATTGCCCAGTGCCCAAGGCCACGGGCAAGAAGCCCAGTAGGTCACATTAGAGCCTACCTGAGTCTAGGTCACAGCCTCTGTTCCTGGAGAACAGCCTGCACTCCTCCTCCTGCCTGGATCCCCACGAATTTCCTGCTGGCTGTGCACAAGGCTAAAGACAGGTTTGGAAGCAACATCTGTACTCCATGGGAAGCTGGGCCAAGACTCTGAGAGTTTGCCAAGCAACCCTTTGTCTACGGTGTGTAAATCTACACCTCTCGCAAAGGGAGAAGAGCACGGAGGGAAAGGCAGTGCCAACCTGCAGATTTGTAAAAGAGGCTTTTTAAGCTCTCCAGAGAGGTAACTTGCAACTGCTAAATATACTTCAGGAGAAATACAGCCAGATCATTTCTTTCCTCAGCCTCACTGCAACTCTTTATATTTTTCCTCTTCAGAGGGGACGGGAATGCAGCACCAGCAGGGAAAATCTGGGAGGAACAGGGGGTTTGGTCTATTTGCTGTTAACTCCACCACATGCCTAATCAAGGATTTTTCCAGTTCTCCTGTCTCAATCCGCAGGGAAAAAGAATTGAGAGGGAAAGATGGGGGAAAGGAAAGCCAAAGGGTTTCTGTGCGTGCAAAGGAAGATATTTTGACAGAATGGGTGATGGTGACTAGGAAAAGGGGGGAACAGGCAAGTGTTAAATGAGTTTGTGTTCCTGGCTGCTGAGTAGCCCCAGGAGGTCCCCAGCAAGGCTGCCGCTTTTTTATTGGAGCTTTGTGCTGGAGTTATAAACCCTTTAAATGAGCCTAGATCATTAGGGAAGCTTGGCTGATCACTGATGAAAAAATATAACAATTAAAACAAAGGGCTGGAAGAGGGAAGCAGAGGGAGAAGGAGCTGAGGGTGAGCAGTTTCAATACTTAATAACAAATACTAATAATGGCGCTGACTTGGGGACTAATTAAAAGTTTCTAAAAACAGAGAGGAAGACAGTGGGATAAATCTGGAGTGTTTTGTCTGGCAGCTTCTGTGAGTGCCTGAAAAGCCACCCTGGCAAGGGAGGTGGGACAGAACACTGGGGGCCAGGCAAAGCTCTGGAGAGAGATGGATCTGAGCCATGGTGGAGCCCGGCTCCCCCTGCTCTTCTGAGCTCTGTGTTTTGGTGTCTGCCCCATATTTCAGGACCACCAATGGTCATTCTCTCACGTGGAGCAAAGGGGCTGGGGAAGAGGAGCAAAGGAGGGAGTTTGAAGGGTGGCGAGAGCAAAATTCCTCAGTGAGGAAGGGACTGCTGTGGGCAAAGAGACCTGGGTGGCAGCAGCCCAGATCTGAGAACTGTGAGTGTTGTGACACACACAGCCACGGCAGGAGCCAAGGAAACAGGGCCCAGGAAGGGCCACAGGTGGCAACAACTCAGGGACCCACTGCCATGTAGCTTTCCAGGGGCTGGCAGAGCACTCAGAGGGAGAAGTGCTGCACACTTTCCCTCTTGCTGTGCTGCTCTCAGCTGATGTCAGGACGTGGTGGCAGATTAGATGGGTTCCCTTGGCTGTTCCTCTACCATTCCTTCTACCCGTGCTGTGTCCCAGTGCACTTTACCCCCACAGAGACAAATGGTCCCAAAAGCAACAGTCTGACAGGTCTGCCTCCAGCTGTGCCTCCAGCTGTGCCCCCAGCTGTGCCTCCAGCCGTGCCTCCAGCTGTGCCTCCAGCTGTGCCCTGAGGCTCAGGGGTGGTCAAGGCTGGAATAACCAAAGCAACAACTCTTGCCTTTCCCTCACCAGTTCAGCAGCTGCCTGAGGGACAGTTCAGCCTGGAGAAACATCTTTTGTGGGTAATTTCAGCTTAACTCTTGCAGGCACCACCACTGCCATCTCCCATGCTTCCTCCTGGTGGATAAAGGACCTGGCTGTGGGGAAAGCCAGCCTCAGGCACCGTTCTCCTGCCAGCAGGAGCTCCTTTTACTCTCTCGTCTGTGCAGGCAACTCTAAGTTTTAATTATTATTGCTTTTTGCTGTTCTTTGTCTTAATTAAGTCTGACTTGCTGACTATTTCAAGGGAGATGATGTCTGGGAAATGCCTTCCTGCCTTGAGTTTTGGATTGTGGAAGGAGAGATATGAAGCCCATCATCACTGGATCTGCCAGGCAGCAGAAATGCAATGTCATAGGGAGTGGAGGTGCAGTGGGACTGGGCAAAAGCTCAATTAAAATGGGACAATCCACCTGGAATGAGCACAGAGCAAGAAAGCCACAGGGATGTGCGGGTAGAACAGATTTCCCAGAAAATTCCTCTGCATTTGTCTGCTGGGATCTGACTTAGAATCATAGAGTCATTAAGGTTTCCTCAAGGATAAGACCTGTAAGGTCACTGAGTCCAACTGTTAACATCGTCATACCCCAAAGTGCCACATCCACATGCCTTTTAAACTCTTCCAGGGATGGTGATCCCACCATCCCCCTGGGCAGCCTGTTCCAACACCTGACAATCCTTTCAGTGAAGAAATTCCTGCTGATTCCACCCTGCCCCTGCCCTGGCCCAGCCTGAGGCCGTTCCCTCTGCTCCTGTCCCTGTTCCCTGGGAGCACAGCCCGACCCCCCCCAGCTGTCCCCTCCTGGCAGGGAGTTGTGCAGAGCCACAAGGTCCCCCCTGAGCCTCCTTTTCTCCAGGCTGAGCCCCTTTCCCAGCTCCCTCAGCCTCTCCTGGGGCTCCAGCCCCTTCCCCAGCTCTGTTGCCCATCTCTGGATATGCTTTACCCCCTTTTTTTCTGTAAAGCAGCACCAGGTAGATTCAGAGGCACGGTACCAACACCAGCAGCACCCCCTGACTCCTCAGCCACCCACAGCCCCCAGCAGCCACAGACAGCTTCCCCATGGCTCTGCTGGGCATCATTTTATCCCCACAAAAGAAGAGCCAAGGTGGGCTGTGTGTGGTTTGGCTTGAGAACTCAATCCTGGTTCCTGCCACAGCCCTGGAGCACCCAGCAGGCGCTTTGCTATTCTGCACCAGGGCTCTCTCTGTCTGTCTGTGAACACTTCCATTCCAGCAGCCTCTCTCCAGCGTGACAGATTTGCTATGAGGAACCTGGCAGCAAAGGTTTTTCCTCCTCTCCCTCTGCCTCTCTGACAAATGTATAAAATGTATTAGCTTTTCATGTTCTAATTTATGATATAATAAACTCCTCTGTGCCCTGGCCTCGTTCAGGGTTGGAAGTGAAGTGTTCCACTTGCCTGCATTGGTGAAATTCTACCAGACTCTGTGAGTTGGAGAGGGATGGGGCAAGGGCTGGAATTGCAAGGAGGAAAGGGAAAAACAGGATGTAGAGGATGTGAGGCTTCAGGGGCAGAAAGGGGAAAGGGGAAGTGGAGATAATTTCTAATTTTTTTTCTCATTTCACTGGGCATGATGTGTTTCCCTGTGGGATTTACATGACTCTGCTCCTAGTGCTTGAGGAGCTTCTCCAAGTGACAGAGCCATGTCCCACCTCTGGACCTCTGAGGGAAAAATCACATAAATGCATAGATAATATACTGCAAGAAGGGAATGAGTCTGGTCAGCCTCGCTGAGGATGAAAGGACAGGATGCAGGAGTGGGACGTGGGAAGCAAGAAGAAAAGCTGCAGTGAAGGATTGACTTGGCAAGACCACTTTGAAAAAGAAAAGGAAAGAGGCCCAGTGTCCATCCAATGCTGGTGTCTGGACACACACTTGGCAGCACCTTGGGTATCTGCACCACAGAAACCAGAGCTCCAAGTCAGATCTGCTCATTCCATCACCAAAAATCCACTTTTCTTCCCAAGCTTTTCCTCTCTTTTGTTTGCAAGTCAATCTAGAGGGACCTTCTGACAAGGTACCTTTATCCATCAGACTGCCAAGAACTTAAAAACCTCTCATTTGTCCACTTAATGAAACGGGCACTCCTGGCTTGGCTGTTTTGGTTTTCTTGGCTCTGAATAAATGATTGCCCCCCATGTGTAATTTTTTTCTCAAGTAAACAGATTTGGTCCTGATATTTTATTACAGCTGCTAGGGAGAGAAGGTGGTATTTCCAGAGATGATGGATGTACACCAATGATGTGCAGGTAGATTTACACCACAGAAGGCTGCTTGTTCTATGATGGACATCCAGAGAGGATAAAAATCACATAAAAATGGAGGGAAAGCCTTCACAGGAAAAACCCCAACATCGGCAAACCAAAATGGGATTAAAAAATGACTGAAGTGGGCAGACAGTAAAAATGAACAATGATGGTCTACAAGGGCCCAAAGGACCCATCCTCATCTTGATCAATTCCAGATCTGTTCTAATCAAGGGACTGGGATCATCCAAATCCCCAGATCAACCATTTTAAGTCTTAAAGCTAAGACTAAGACCTTTCTGAGTACTTGTATGATTTGATTGATCTTTGCTGATGTCAGTTCATTGACAGGTTTGTGGATCTTCAGCTCCGAGCTGTGGGTTAAAGCTGAGCACACCTTTCCACCTGCTGCCTTTTCCCCTCAAGGCAAAGCACGAGGTGCCCAAGCCAGTGCCTGGAATGACAGGAGCAGCCTGTGTCAGCATCTCTGTGAGCATCCTTGACCTGCTGGAAAACCCAGCTTGTGGCAGGGGTCTGTCCCACGCCAAACCCGCTGGTGTTACTGTGCTGCAGAAACAGAGTGCAGGGTTTAGGGTGGTCAAAGCTGCACCCCTCACCTGCAAGGACAACCACATCTCTGCTCCTTCTCCTTCCCCAGAGGACAAAGCATTTCCTAACGCTGCACAGGAACTTGCAAGAAGTCCTGCTCTTTTTGGGTGTTTTGGTTATACAAGCAGAAAGGTGGCGGGGTTATCACCACCAGACCCTCTGCAGGGAGCAGCCCATCCATCAGTCCCCAGGGACAGGTTTGCTGGAGGATTAGCTCAGGTGAAGGACACACAGAGGTGTCTCAAATGATACGGGTTGGATTTGCTGAGGGATTTGCTCAGGCAAGTGGTACAGGTTCAGATGTTTGGGGTGATCCATCCTACTGATGGATTTGCTGTAGGATCTGCCAGACAATAAATCTGTGCCATTTATACCAAAGGCCTCAGGTGCAACAGTCTTGTAAGTTTTTCTGGGGCTGTACAAAAGTGCAAAACTGTATAGACTATATAAAAACTATGTAAAACTATAAATAAACACTTGAGAACAAATAATGCTGTAGGATTTTTTTCCAGAAGAGAAACAGTCTCACAGGCCAACCCCTGTAAGTGTGTTCTGCATTACCCCAGCACATGTTGACAAACCAAGATGACTTGTTGCTTATGGAATTTCTTATGATCATCAAACCAGCTGAAAGTCTGGCTTGAGTAATTAAAATGCTAATTGGAAATTCACCATTCATCAGAGGAAATAGCAATGAGTTCCTTTCTTTTTTTTTCCCTTTTCTTTTTCCTCCAGCATTTTCTCTCTAGTGGTGGCAGATGTTGGGGTTGTGAATTCATTGTCTGTCAAAGACACAGCAAAATCCTCTTTCCAAACTAGTTTTCTGTATTTTTGTTGACTGTCTGCTTAAATTAACCTTCTCTAATGAGATGAAGATACGCAGGGTATGCCCGTAATTTACGGGCTGTGAAATTAGTGAGCACAGATATAACACATCCTGATGGATATAATACATCCTGATGGATATAATACATCCTGATGCATATAATACATCCTGATGGGTGACAGGGACTGGAGAGCTCTGAGGGTGCCCACGCAGAGGAGAGGATGGCAGTGTACCCTGATGCACGGTTCCCTGTGCTGTGGAGGATTATCCAGGCTGCCTGCTGGCTCACAAACACTCAGGACCATTAGGCACAATGGCTGGTGCCTGCCCTCTCCTCTCACAAGGCCTTTACACCAGGAAAAATTGAGTTTAATGTGGATGTGAAGTGCTGCCACGTTTCTCAGTTTGGATTTAAATTGTAAACCCTTCCCTGTGAGGGTGGGCAGGCCCTGGCACAGGGTGCCCAGAGCAGCTGTGGCTGCCCCTGGATCCCTGGAATGTCCAAGGCCAGGTTGGATGGGGCTGGGAGCAGCCTGGGACAGTGGCAGAGTGTGTGGCTGAAGTCCCCAAGGAAAAGTGGATGCCTTCCACTGAAGGGCTGAAGCCTCAGGACTGGACACATCACCCTCAGTGCCCTCCACGCCCCACACTGCCACAGCTCCCACTCGGAATATTTGGATCAGAAAGTCAGACTTCAGTATTTTCACTTGATAAGGGGGTGGTGTTGGAGTTATTTCTCACTGAGGCACGGGTCAATGTGCAAACAAACAAGCAAAGCCTCCTCTTGAGATATCACATCGAGACATCCACTGGCACACATTGACACAGGCAGGGGGGAGCACAAAGTGTCCACATCTGTGTTTGTTCTGCAGACTGGGGAAGGGAGATCAGAGACTTGCAGGGCTGCCAGCTTCCAATATTTTAGGGCTAATTTATGGTAATAGATGTCTGAAACACTCTCAGCCCTCAAGACATTAGTACACACCTCGGCTTTCATCAAAAAAGAAAAAAAAAATCATTCTTTGTTTTCATGCTGAGCAGATAATCTGGATATTGTCTGACAGATTCAATTTGAAGTCCATAACAGAAAGACAAATAAAAAATCTCCTTCCCTGCTACCCCTGACAATTTTTTCCCTGTGTTTGGGATATTGTGATAATGGATTTGTGCCTGCAGAACCCACTGGGGGCTGAGAGACCCTGGGCTTGTGTATATGCCAAAGATGTTGCATAGAATGGTGAGAGTCTTGAAGAAAATGAAGAGTGCTGAAGTTCTTTCTAACAATATCCGTTGCTTTAATAGAAGATATTATCACTGTGTGTGAATCTTGTCACACATTAGGCCTCAAATCAGATGAATTTACAGCCCTGTATTTTAAAAAAGTAGAAGAGCAGCACTATGAATTTGAGTTTGGGGTTTTTTTTAATGTTTTTAACATAGTTATTACTATGGGAAAAAATGCTTTTAGTTGGGTTCGAGGTCAGATGGGGTTTGGATCAAATGGCCAAAGTTATATCCTGAAATTTGTGAAGATTCACATCATTCATATCTATGTCTGTATTTATTAGGTGAAATGAAACAAAACACATGAAAAAGCTGAACCAACAAATGCACCAACAAAACTGAAGCCAGATCCCCAAGCCCGCTGCTGAATCCAGAATGAGAGCAGATCCAGGCAGAAATTCTAATCCACCCTCTCATTCCCCCCACTTGTCATTTTTGGTTTTGTTGATATTTCTAACATATGCCAATGATTTGTGTTTTTATAAACACAGCCCTTGCCCAGAGGTGAACGAGAAGCAAGACAAGGGAAGGATGGCTCTGCATTGCAATTTGCCTGGCAGCAGAGGCAGACTGAGAGCACCTCACCCTTCCCCAGCCACTTGTTCCCTTTCCCCACACTGCTCCTCCTGTGGATGTGCCACTGCAGTTCTGTACCAAGTCAGTGAGTTTATGAAGATTTCTTTTTGGTGTGGCCCAGAGTCAGCCCAGCCCTCAGGGCAGTTCCCTCCCTGGGCCTGGAGCAGGAGATGCAGCTGCAATGCAGGGAAGCACAGCCAGGCTGGGAAGCTCTGAGAAAGTGGTTTTGCCCCTGAGAAATGCCCCCTGTGATGGGGTGGGAGAATTCCAGGAGGAATATGGTTCCCTTCTTTGGAATCGTGAATAAAATAAAGGAAATCTACACCTTTTCAGCTATGATTTATTTTTTTTTCCTTTTTTTTTCCCCTGATTTTTAACTAATATAGGGGTTAATGAAGTTGCTTATGCTTTTGTTCTGAGGGGGCAGAAGGGAGTCAGCTTTCCTTCAAAGCCTGTGGCAGAAATCTTGAAGGAAGAAGCAGAGGACTGATACCACTGCTAAATAATCATATTGCTCAGGTGGTGTAAACTGGTTTCGTTCTGACAATGTCACGGTAATTGGCATGAGATGTGAATCAGGTTGCATTCAACCCAAGAATGGTAGCAGGGAAAATGTTCTAGTAGGAGGTGAACATCAAAGAGGCAAAAGGAAATCAGAGGAAGGTGCAAAATAGAGTTACTTTACCCTTAATATCAGTGTTCGTGTCCTACAAAATTGCTACAAGAAACAGCATGACATGGAGCTGCTTGAAAAAGGTCTGCATGTCCCAGGGAAAATATCCAGACAGAAACTTGAGTTTTTACAAAGCTACATTCTGGTTAGGGCAACAATAGAAACATTTCTGTGGAGTTCTCTTTTGTCCTTTTTGGCCATTTTGGCATTTCAATTTTAATTATCGGGAATGCTGTAAGAGAACTTGTTTCAATCTGAAGAAAAAAAATAAGAGAGAACTTAAAAATTATGTCAATTCTCTTTAAAAAAAAAAACCAGAAAGGATTTATTAAAATAGATTCTTTCCTGCAAATGGCTCTGATTTCCAAGAAATGGACTTTTCCAAGGAATAATAGGTCTATTGAAAGCCCCCAGGCAGCTGTCTGCTGTCACTGGTGTGGGTGCAGCTCTGTTTTCACGAGCTCTGCTGTCTGTGGAGACAAGAACCCTCCCTGGGCCAGCCCAGCCCCAGCCTGGGGAGCCAGGGCAGGCTCTGTGTGGTTCCCCTCTCACAGGGCTCTGCCTCTATTCTGCCTCCTTCTCCTGGTGCACTGGAAAGGTCACTCTTCCTGAAAGGAGATGTTTGCTCTTTGTCTTCAGGGCTGACCAAAAAGAAATATAAAAAAAAAACAACTTAAGCCTTGCATATTACAGAGGGTTTAGGAGGCATTAATGGACTCTCCCTGTAAAGTTGCTTGGGCATGGATTCCTTATTTTATTTTATTTTATTTTATTTTATTTTATTTTATTTTATTTTATTTTATTTTATTTTATTTTATTTTATTTTATTTTATTTTATTTTTTTCATTAAAAAGTGGCCAGGAATGCTCACAACTCCCTGCAGGAGGGGATGGGACAGGTTTGTTTTTTTTTTTTAATTTTTTTTTCTGGCAGTGATCCTGTTGTTCCTACTGTGCTTGGGGTTGGGGGTTGTGCTGTAAAGCACCAGCATCTGTCCCTGTTGTTGTTGCACTGCAGGGTTTGCAGAAGGTGCTTTCCTTGGTCCCACACTGAATTCCCTCTCGAGCCCCTGGAGCTGCTGTTGTGTCACATGGCTACTGTCAACTGGGTAACAGCTGATCCACAGACACTGGTCCTCAAGATGAATGGCCCTGGATCAGGTACAGCCTCTGAGGGGAGGAACCCGAAAAGCTGCATTTGAGGTGTGAAATGAAGAAAGATAAATAAGGATGGGCACTTTGCCCATGGTGCTGCCAGTAACTCCTGAGTCCTGCTTTGCAGACAGACTGTGGGCAGTTCAGACTGACCAGAGCAGGGACAAAAGGGCCTGGAAAATGTGATTATTGGGATGGAGGAACTGGAAAGCCACATATCTCCAGCTTGGGACTTGGTTCAAGCTTAGATTGCTGAGTACACACTGTACCAAACCTGTACCAAACCTCTTTGGGAGTGGGGATGAATATTCAGAATGCAAGGCCTGAGCACAGAGCTCTGCCACTTAAATGACACCATTTACCCTGCCAGATAAATGACAGCAGGATGTAAATGTCCTCGTGGGTCAGCCACTTCAGAGGAATGTTTTGCAGAAGTTGCTTGTCAATGCATGAAATCATGAATACAGTAGACTGAGTTTCCACCCAGCCTGATCAGTCTTGAGTTTAAATAATAATATTTCATCTTACTTAATGAACTGTCAGCCACCTCCTGAGGGAGACACTTTAATGAGTGGCGAATCATGCCCAATGCTTATTTATCTAAGTCAGGAGCACAGATCTGATAACGATTTCTTCTCATCTCCATGTCTGAGTCGTGTATCTGTCAGGCCACTTCCTGACCCAGACAAAGGTAATTTGCATCAGAAAGGAGGAACAGGCTGGATGGTCACAGTTTCAGCCTTCACAGGCAGGGAACTTCAGCTCCTCACCAAAGCAGGCTGGATGTCAACTCAGAGGTGCTGAAAGGAAGAAAAAACTGGAGCAGCTGAAAAGGAACAAAAGAGTGGAGACCAGGGCTTGGACTCCTCCTCCAGTTAGTGGGAAGAGCTGAAAACTCAAAATTTACTCTGGGCAAATGTTTCAGTAACTACCCAAAATTCGTTCATCAGTGATCCAGACCCTCATGCTGGTTAACAAAACAAGAAGTTCAGAGAAGAAAGAAAATGTTTTAACTGGCAGGCCTGAAATTCAGTGGCTGAATCGTACTACACAGGCAAAAACTACAGCAGAAAGTGAGGGAACTGGAACTGAAAGAAACAGGCTGGGTGTAATTGATAACACAGAAACCAGGATTCTGGCATGCACTTAGACCAAGGAAGAAACATAAGAAATATTCAAGCTGCCTCACTTCAGATATTATTAAAAAGTCTAAAAAACCTTGTTTGGTTTTTGGGTTTTGTGGGGTTTTTGTTGTTGTTGTTTGGGGTTTTTTTCCTATTTTTCTCTTTTTCCTTAATGAGTTTCAAGAACTTTCTGGACAATTTTCCCTATTCTTCCCTTATCAGATGTTTGCATAGTCAAGAAACACTCAATATGGGCAAACAGAGGATTGTGACTAGTAATAAGTACATTTGCTGTCTCAAAAGCAATAATTTTCAAAAGTTAAGAAAAACAACAAACAAAATTGATTAGAAGAGAAACTGTAGGCAGAGAAAATGTTGATTGCAAATTGGTGATTCTGTAAGAGGAGTTTATTAGAGCACCAAAACCCCAAACACCACAATTTCATATGAAATAAGAACAAAACATTGGCTGTGTTCCAAGCAATTCCAATCCTTGCTCTGTTACAAAGCAAAAGAAGGATGGAAAATCTGCATCCACACACAAGGATTACACTGGAAAATTCAAGATGGGAAATGGAAAACTTGCACCAAGACCCTTTGAGGAATTAGCTGAACTTCCTCTTGGTCTGCTGACTACAGTTTCTAATAAACCTCACAGCATGATAGGTAACTGTGTGAACTTCATATAATAACATTATTTTTCAAAGAGGCCAGAAGGTTGTAGCTGTGTAATAGGTAAGGTGTTATCAGTCAGATCAAATAAAGGGGCCACATAATCTGATGCCAATTGATAAAGAATCAAAGGCTAGAAAGAGAAACCAGCGTTGTCAACATGATTTTGTAGAAAAAATATCTTTTCAGAGAGAATTAGTTTTGCTCTTTGAGACTGAGGTTTTGACTGATAAAAGTGGATTAACATAATGGATTGACTTTTGTTGAAGCAATTCTCAGGCCCCTGGCTCTTTATGGTGCTAATTTCATTTGAAATTAAGAGCATTTACACATCTGAAACTGGATAACTGCTGGTCTTATGGACATTGGGTAACCTGGGAAAACAAATAAACCATCCTCAACAAGAGTATTCTGAGGTTTTACACAGAGAGCAGTACCAGAACTGCTCTTTTTATGTTTTTCATTAATGATTTGTAAAGTATTCTAAAAACACCCACTGGGGAAGGAAAGGTGACTCAGAAGCTGTTGGAGTTCTTTACAGGCACTTGCACAGGGAGAAGACCCTGGGTACTGAAATGCTCTTCAGTCTGGAAAAGGCATAAGGAGAATCAGTGGCTGGAAGCTGAAGGAAACAAATCCAATTTAAAAAACTAGATTTCCTTTTTTTCGTTACTTATTCATTGATTCGCTTATTTAAATGTTCAGGGTGCTTAGAGCAAACCATTATGGGAAGATGTAGGGTCTTGATCACAGTGTGCTGGAGGTGGGGGAAGTTTGCAAAGGCCAAAAGTCGATCACCACAACCTCCTCTGGTTGTCAGCTGAGGAGAACAGACTCCTCCAGCTCACACAAGGCAAATTCCTGCTTTTCATAATGTGGAGAGAATGTTTTCCTCTCCCTTGACTACCAGGGGAGCATCACTCAGCTGAGCTTAGCTGGGGGCTGCCATCCAAGGCCTTTGTCCCAAATGCTGGAAGTCTGGAGTCAGGGTAAGGGGATGGCCTCTCTTGGGGATTTCCAGGTTAGTGAAGAAAACCTCAGGGAATGGGTTTGCCAGCAGAGCTGCTCACAGAGGACCTGCTGCAAATGGCAGAGAGCAGGAGGGAACAGGGGGAAGAGAGAGAAAACATAAAGCTGCTAAAACCTAAAAAGACCAGAAATAAATCTGACCTCCCTCGAGCCCAGTCTGAAGCTTGAATTGAGGATTCCACACTGCCACCAAGCCAGGCTTGGGAGGATCACTCCTTCCTTTGTACCTGGGCCCCAGGCAGCACTGCCTGGTTAAATGAAAAATGAAACAGAGAGAAGGGGGCTTCTCTTCCTTCTTGGCCCTAAAAAGTTTGCACCCAGCACAAGACAGAGCTGGAAAAATTGTGTCCACCCTGTGCCCTGCTGTCACTTTGGGGCAAATGCTGATGAGTGGCTGCTGGGAATGTGCCTGTCTCCTTGTTCCCTGGCTGCACTTCTGCCTTCCTCACTGAATGGCATTAATCATGTCAGCCCCCCTTTCTACAAGAGTGGCTGGTTTAATGGGAAACTTCATCCAGCATCAGTGTCCTGAGGGGAGGAGGAAATGAAGAGAAAAGAGGGCAGCAGGGAGGTGGCTGATGGGGAAAGCAGTCACTGCCTGTTCCAGAGTGTGGATTGCAGAGGGGCAGGGCAGGGAGCAGAGACTGGATTTACTCTGAAAGTCCAGAGGCAGCAGGGGTGTTGGTTGGATCTGCAGTGCTGGGGCTCAGAGAGGGCTCTGGAAGGCAGAGAGGATGGAGGATGGTGTGGAAGGGCTGAGATGCAGAGGTACTTGCCAGGGAAGGTGGGAGAAAGCTGGAGCAGAGATGAAGCATTTGAGCCCAAAGCACTGGGCTTGAAAGTGACTGAGGAAGAGGCAAAGGGTGCTCCTGGAAGGTGTGCAGCAGAGGGAACCAGCCTGAGCACATCTGAAGGAACAGCTCTTGTCAGAGGCAGCTGCTGGTGCTCATCGTGGCATTCCCTTCATGTATTTACTACAGCCCCTCAAGCCTTTCCATGCTTTGTGGCAGCACTCCTGCCTAGAGCCACAGGGCTGCACCATCTGCTGTTCCCATCCTTGCTCTGAGGTGTGCCTGGCTGCCACCTAACTGTGGGATCTCCAGGGGCTGGAGTTCCTGAGCTGGGATGTTCTCATGCCCATGGGAGTGCAGGCAGCTCAGGGAGGGTGATTTAGCCCAGAGTTCACCATCAGCTTGGTCTGCTTCTCCTGCTTCCTTCCTCCTCCTCCTCCTGTGTCTCCCTCCTGTCTGTGTTCCTGTCTGTTCCTCTGCTGCTCTGACAGCTGGTTGTTACAAACACTGCTGCATACTGGCTGAAATTGGGTTAAACATTGCTTTGTCACCCACGGTGTGGCTGACAGGGCTCTCAATGGACCTGAGCAGATGAGCTCCATCCTTTCACCCTGGCTTCCACAGCAACATCACATTCTCCTTGTATTTGAGCTTCTCCATCTATTTTTGTTTTCTCACCCATTTCCCAGCAGTGATGAGCAACACATTTACTCCTCAGTGTATACAGAGAACAAGCTCCCTGCAGTCTTCTCCTGGGGTGCTTCCTCTGAAAGACAAGCCCCTAATGATGGGTGGTACTGTGAAGAAGGTGATCATCTTAGCCTGTAAAAACACTCCTCTTTGGAGAAATCCAGCCCCCAAAACCTGGCAGGATTTCACACAGCAGAAGGAAATGAGCGTGACAAGGTATGGAGAGTGTAGGCAGCATGGGGAAACCTTCCATGTATGTGATGAGCTGAACCTGTGGATTTTATTGTCACAGGATATTACTGAAATGAATATTTTAGGGGGAATCAAAGAGTTTGCAACCTCATTGAGAGCTGTGTCCAGCCAAACATTATGCAGGTTGAAATTTATAATGACTAAATCTGTACAACATAATCTAATTATCAGACAGGGTTAAGCAAAAATGACCTCCCACGGGAAGAAATGCACAATTAGATGTGTTAGATCAGAGCTGATGAGCAGGTATGTTCAACCTTCTTCTGAATCACCCAGCACTGAATTTTTTATCAGAATTGCAGTAGCAGATCAGACAACCTTTGCATTTCTCTTCTCCCCATTATTGTGTGATCTTTTGAAACAAAATATTTTATTCCCTTTCACATGGACGTTTTAGGAAATGATATCTCAGAGGTCTTAGAAATCTGATTTCACATGCACTTGTAAAAATACAGCCTCAAACAGACTCTGAGTGTAGTATTGCCTACGTAGCTGATCAACCTGCTACATCATGGTTTAGTTCAGTCTTGGCTTTCAAGAAATTGATTTCCTCAGTATAAATTTTGTGAGCACCATTTGTTTGCTTTGGTGTACACAGTGATCCACTGGAGATGGAAAAAAATTCCTACTGACTTTGGATGGATCTCCCTTTCTCCCCTTCTCCCTTTCTCTCCCCTTCTCCCTTTCTCCATGTCTTCCTTTCTCCTCTTTCCCTCTTCTCCCCTTCTCCCCTTCTCCCACTTTCGGAGAATATTATGCTCACTGCTGTTGCCATGAAGAGGTTTTTTTGGCATGAGGAAGTCTCCCTGATCTCCCTGCTCTCTCACTCAGCCCCACAATCACCAAGTCCTTGCTAATGCTGATGTTTTCACTAAAGGTGGTTTCCAACCTGATTCCCTCCTCTGAGCCACGACACGACAGACAGAGCACGAGAGAAACCCTCAGGAGTGTCTTGCAGCACAGAGCACAGTGGCCCCAAATTTGGGAGTCCCTTGTCTGAGGTCTCAGTCAGAGCACATGTCCCAGTCACTCCCTGGGGGTGGGAGGTGTAGCCCACCCTGCCGGCATGGCACCCTGGGGTCTGACTGTTCCTGTGACACTGCTCCAACAGAACATGCACCCAGAGGACACCAGACACGCCCTGCCACTGAGATAAACACCATTCTCCCAGGAATAACACGACTTGTCTGTGTGTCATCCCACAGCAGAATAACGCCCTGTCGGCGGGAGCAGCGGGGAACGCTCTGGAGGAGATCCTGACATGTTTGCCATCAGTGCCAGGAGCAGAGGGCTGGGGGCTGACCCTCTGCCTGCTGCCCTGCCTGACCCACCACCACTGACTGCAAACCCTGCCTGCTCCCTGCAGCAGCACAGGGCCCAGGTGTTGTTTTATTTTTAGGTGTATGCTGGACTCCGCTGCAGGCTGTGAACTGGCGTCAGCAGAAGGATTGAGAAGCAATGAAGTGCTGCTCTTCACTTAGAGAGGTCATTTTCCTCCACACAGCCTCCCTCCCAAGGATGCTGGCCTGCCAGGTCCTGGCTGCTCGGTATGTGTGGTGCTGCAGCGGGGCTGGGGGGGAAGGGGGAGCATTCAGAGATCCCCAAAGCAACACCCACTGGCACCCCCACGCTGCCCTGAGGGGTGGCCACAGGAAAAGGGGGATCACCACAGCTGCTTCCCATGCTTGCCTCCCTAAGTATTTCTCCCTGCACACCTGTTCCTCACCTCCAGTGCTCAGACCTGCACGGGGGTAGGATGCAAGAAAAGGGATGCAGAGCAAAGGACATGGGTGTCCCTCCCAGCAGCTCAGCCCCACTGGCTGAATGCCACCCTGACCCCACAGCTTCCACAGCTCTCAGAACAGCCGTGTCTGAGACACCTGGGGAGACACAAGAGGGATGTGCCACAAAAGAGAGGTGCAGAGCCAGCTCTGAGTCTCCCCCCCTCAAACGTACAAGGCTTGAACATCTGCCCCCCAATTTGAGAGGTCGGGAAAGCAAAGTTAACCTGCCAGGATGGCTCACACACGGTTTTGGGAGCCGTGGAGGGGATGTGGCTCTTTCCAGGCTTTATTTCCCGGCAGGGGCAGCTGTAGGTGTGAGCAGAGCAGGCACTGCCCGTGACAGCAGGCTGCTCACAGCAAGGACGTGCCCGTGGTCCTGCAGAGCAGCTCAGCTGTGCCAGAGCCAGGCTGGCTGTGCTGGCAAGGGGACACTGGGCATCTGTGACTGCCACAGCCACGCAGGGAACCAGGCTGAGTCCTCACACAGTGCTCCTCACTCCCACCTTTCCCTGCTCACCTTCTGTGCAGCAAAAAACCACCTAATTCCGAGCTCAGGTGTGATTATCAAGTTCCAAAAAACTTTTCGGCGCTGGCTTTACTCCTAATATATTCAGCAAGAGCTGCATCAGCACTAGTAGGATTTTTAGTCTAATTACCAGAGGTGTGTGTAGGTACATTTCATGTCTCCAGAAGGGTGTTAATAATAGCTCTGAGTGATGAGAAACAACACACAATGCTGCTGCCAGCTCTAAGGAGTAGGAGGGAAAGGACAAACCTGTGCATAACCTTAAAAAGAACTGCAGGACAGTCCTGGGAAGGAGCATTTTCCATCAGAGGTCAGTGGGGTATTCTCCTTAGGGCAGGGAGGGAAATTGAGGCACGGAGCTGCCAAAGCTGGCTCAGCATCCCCTCAGCAGAGCTGGGATATAGATCCTTGTCTAAGGTGAATAAATGGCCCTTAACTCCTCCTTTCAGTCGTTTTTTTGGTTGCTTGGCACAAAGAGAGCTTTCCCTACAACTGCTGTGTCTGGGGGGCTGGTTTTGGGTCCAGATCCCCAGGATCTCAGCTGATCTGTGTCAGCCAGCGAGCATTTTCAGCAAGTCAGAGGGAGACAACCTTGTTCTCATGGGGCTGGCCTGCTCCCTGGATTCAAACACATTTCCATCTTTTTCCAGGGGTTAATTTCACAGAATTAACCACAGAATTAACCAGGTTGGAGAAGACATTTGAGATCATCGAGTCCAGCATAGATTTCTCCCCACTGCTCCCTAGTAACAGGTCACTTTAGAGCAGGACAGGTTCAGAGGAGCCATTCAGGTGAAAAGCAGGGACACCTCTGTGGATGGGACGCCTCTGGATGGTGGAGGCAGTGCTGCAGTTGTGTAAGAATAGATATCAGACATTAAAGTCAGCAGACCAAAATGGATTTCAGCTAATTCTTCAAAGGGTCTTGGTGCAAGTTTTCCATTTCCCACCTTGAATTTTCATATGTAATCCCTGTGTATGAATAGAGATTTTCCATTGCTTTTTTCTTTTGACACAGAGCGAGGTTTGGATTCCAGCTAAACTTGCATTCTTATTTTACATGAAATTGTAGTGTTTAGGTTTGACTTTCTAATGAACTTTTCTTGCAGAATCACCAATTTGCAATCAGTGTTTTCTCTGCCTACAATTTTTTTCTAATCAACTTTGCTTGTAATCTTTCTCAACTTTTGCAAATTACTGCTGTTGAAACAGCAAGAATACTTATTACTTAGTTACAACCCTGTTTGCCCACACTGAGTGTTTCTCATCTTCCTGCAGTGTTACCTTGCTGGATCCTGTCACATTCACCTCTTCTCCACAACCTTCATTCCTAACAACATTATTGTCAAATTTAGAGGTCTATCATTCTTGGTATTATTTTTAACAGCCAAGTGGATCAACTTTCATGGTGGTGACAATTTTTATGTTTCAGTTTGCCTCTGAGGTCAATTTAGTTTCAACGTTTTCCAAACAAATCACTTGGGTTGTTTAAAAACTTGCTCTACTGAAGTTGTTTTGTAAGGAGTTTCAAAACTTTGGCATATCTTCAGGAATTAGATTTTCTTTGAAACAAAATTACAAGACCTCTGTTAGAAATTCTGACTCTTGTCCAAATTGAATTCCACCTGTTCATGAAAAAAAGAAGGAAAAATGAGTGGAATTATTTTAAAAAAAATTACTTATGAAGGTCAATGCAAAATTGAAGAGGAAAGGAAAAACAAACTTGTAAGAAATTCTGTAAATATTTTAAGGCAAATAGCAACAACAGAAGTGAAAGTCTTATGCAACACAATCCAAAAGAAGGGGTTAGTAAGGGAGTATGGGGACAAACTTGTGAACAAAACCTTCAGAGTATATATAAAATATCAGCGAGGAATGTGGAAAAAACCAATATAAGGACCAGACAGTGGCTGTGGGAAAGCTCACAGTGATGCCAGGAGCAGTGGAGCAAATGGAAATGCAACCCCCAGGCCGTGGAGGGGAAGGACACTCAGTTAATGCCTGTAAACCCTCAGGTTAAACAACAAAGGCAACAGCTTACTGGAGACAAAACTTCATGGGGAAAAATCCACATCAAACATAGAACAAGGTGGTATTGGGGTGTGAGGAGAGGCTGTCTAAACACAGCCTCAACCACTCAGAAAATGGGCAGAGAAATCCCGGAGTGAAAACCAAAATCACTCAATGCTAAAGCTGCAAACTGGCAGCAGGAACCAGACAGTGTTTACAGATAGCCCTGGGGTGAAAACTAACCAGATCTGCAAGGTTACAATCAAACCAGGCCTTTGGGGGAAGTCCAAACTTTTAGGAAGGCAAAGGTGGAGCTGAAGGCTTGGGCAAAGATGGTGAAGTTGTTTTGGCCCACCAGAAAAAACTCAGGCAGATGTGGGAAACAAAAGTGGAGAATTTATTTGAGGAATGATGGTGTTTGCTGGTTAAAAGGGAGCAGGGGCAGAATCCCCTTCACTCCCCCAAAACCAAGCAGTTTGCTGCAGCCACATCAGGGTAAAGGAGAGGTCATGGATTTGGGAATTCTGGCATCAGAAAGAATCCTAGAAACAGAAACTGCTCTCTGCATATATGGTCTGATGGGGAAAGGAGCTGTCCTCATCCCCTGAGCTGAGCCTGAGTGGTTCAGACAAACAGAAAAGGCCCCAAGAGAGGCTGAAGTGCCACTAGTGGAAGGTCTGTCCTGGTGGGAATCCTCTGTGTCCAGCAGGACAGCGGTCTTCCCGGGTCTCTGCTCAGAAAATGGCACACTGTCATTGCTCAGCTGTCACCGTAGCACAGGGAGGGCAGTGAGTGCCCTCAGCCTCTGCACAGCCACGGGGTTAGAGTGAAACGGGTCCCTCAGGTGAGACCTGCAGCTGCTGGGAGGGGAACCCCCCACTCCTGCCTGTGCTGGCCCAGAGCACAACCTGCTGGGACACCCCAGCTTTGGGGTCAGCAGTTCCCTCAGAACACCAGCATTGGCCAAGCAGGGGTGCCAGGCTGAATAACTTCAGGGGAGTTCAGTGCTCCTTAGTCTGCCATGGGGGAGTCAGTAATGGCAATATTATTTGCCCCGGCTGGCAAAGTGAGTTAGCAAAGGCAAAAGGAGGCAGTCCTGGGTCTTGCCCATACCCAAGCACCAGCTGGAACTTTTCTGCCTTAAACCTTTTAATTGTCCAGAAGAATTGTGATTTCCAGCCTCATGTCCCAGCCAGAGCCAGTTTAGGAGGTGGCATGAGAGGATTGGTGAAGAGAAGCTTTTAAACAAACTCTCCAGCCTCCTACGGAGGGCTGAGGTTGTTTGGGACCACGCTGTTCGGGCCTGCTGGTCCACTCTGATTTTTACCAGGTGTAGTGGGGCTATTTGGGCTTTCCAGGTTGAAGATACAGCAGGTGAGTAGCCTATGGAAAGATTTAAAAGTATGAAAGTGCTAATTCAGGTGTCGTTGCCAGGATGTTGGGGAGGCTTTAAAATGAAGCATAGTGAAATAAGGAGGTGGGATATGGTAACTCCTTTTTGCTCCCTTTTCCTATCCTGAGGCTTCCCACTAAGTGATGACTTTGTGTAATTAAAATGAACAAAGTAAGTGGCAGCAATCCATCTTCACAATCACAGCGTTTTCTCCTTCCCTTTGTTGAAGTGCTTTGTTCATCTCAAATTTGTTAAAAAAAGTAAAAAAATAAATAATAAAAAATACAGAAATAGAAGTTGAATGGGTGCCTGCAGGGGCTGTATTTTTAGCAGCTCATCAGTTTGCAGGGAAGCTCAGAGGTTGCAGATTCTAATTGCCAACCTGGAATGTGGAAAGCAGGACAACTGAAAGAGTGTGTTGTGGAGAGAGTGATGATTTCAAAGCAGGGAAGGAAGAGATAATTGGCACCTTTGCTAGGTACAAAATGTGGTGGGACACCATGGGGTGAGGCCATCTGGCCAGAGTTTGGGGCACAAGAGCCTGGTGGAAGGCTCCTGTGGAATCCAACTGCAGGAGGGGTTTTGCCTTTTCCCTGGCTGGGCTGTGAATGTGTCTGCGGCCACTCCGGGGAGCTGGACTGGGATATCTGCAGATGGAGCGTGTCACAGCCAACTGAGATGCTGCCTGGGAGGAGGAAGTGAGCAAGTAGAAAACCACAGAACAGACCTCTAACGAGAAGGTAGAACAGAAGGTGATCCCTGAGCACAGATGCAGGAGCCAGGGCTCTAAAGGTGAGGTGGGAGCTGCTACAGCCTTCAAGCACTAACCAGATTCCAGTCAGCCCTGGATTTATGCCCAGCAATGTCCATCTACAGAAGATTGCTGTGAGAGGAGCTGATGGACTTGCTCTCTTGGTGCCCTTTCCCAGCAGAACCAAGATCCCCCTGTGGGATCCCAGAGCCCTGCCCAGCACAGAGGAGGAGGCGCTCGGTCTATCCTTGCTGACATGGACCTGGTTGCTGTCCTCCCCCGTTCTGCTGCACCCCCTCAAAACTGGCTGTCATGATTTGCAGCTCTGGGTCCTGAAATGGATGTCCTGGAAGTGCTGAGTGTACTGACAGCTCAGCTGATGGCTGTGGGATGCAGGAGCTCATGGCTTGGAGTACGGGAGAAGGCTGCCTTGTGTTTGCGTGGTGGAGGAGCTTGGCAGGTTTTTGGCTTCCTTTCCTGATAGACTATTTTCATCTCCCCTGTCCTACTTCCTTCCACACAGGCCTCATTTCCCCCCAGGGACTATAACTAAACTCTTGTCTGCGATTCCAATTGGTTCATCAGCTCTTTGGAGCCTTTCCAGGCACACAGCAGAAGAGGATCACATGGGCAGC
Organism: Nicator chloris; assembly: GCA_013400495.1. NCBI lineage: Eukaryota > Metazoa > Chordata > Aves > Passeriformes > Pycnonotidae > Nicator > Nicator chloris. The sequence goes on from WAAE01008424.1 coordinate 109,020, forward strand.
CCATCTGAGGCCATGTACATAAAAAATGAGCTATGTACAGACTGGACTGTGCTAAACAGGACTTGCCATGGCTGCGGATTTGCTGTCAGGACATTGTCACAGGCAGATAAATAACACTAAGAAATACACCTTCCTCTGCATGGAGGACCCAGTCCTAACACAAACAAAGCCAGAAATGCCTGGCTGAAAGGGCATAACGGCTCAATGCTAATTTGCTGAGGTAATGGGTTAGGGGCAGAGAAGTAGGACAGATAAATCAAAGAACATGGGTAAAACCATATGTAAGCAGTGCTGCAAGAACAGGACTTGAGGGGGAAATGGAGACAAGCATGGCCATGGCTGATTGCAAATCACATCTGATGTGCAGAATGCTGAGTGGAGATGGTAAGGTCATCCTTCCATATGTATGAGCTTGCTCATCTCCTTGCTGGTTACTCCCCAGACTGGATGCTCCAGATCTCCCTTTCCCTGACCCTTGCACTGTGCTACAAAAGAGGGGCCTGGAGGCAGCCTGCAGAGCTCAGCAGTGTGGGGGACACACCTGACCCCCGTGAGGGGACAATGCAGCCCCTCCAGCCCGTGCTCAGCACCCTTTTCCCCCAGCAAAGCTGCGGGAGCACAACCTTGACACTGGCCTTTGGGATGCTCCCGACACGGATTAGTCACGCTGCCGTGGCTCGGCTGCCTGCAGGGCTGTCACTTTGTTCTTCTTCAAGGAAGAGCCAGTGGGCTGAGGAGGCTCCAGTCCCATCTGCCAGCAAAACCCGCAGCAGGGAAAGAGCAGCAGCGAAGGGGGGAGGTGCTGGAAGGGGGGAGCAGTGGATTCCCTCGATAATTAGGGTGGCTGCATCATCACTTATGCAAATAGGGGGAAGAAGGAGGCTTTTTGCAGCAGGCTGGGTGGAGGAGAGAACAGAAAGATGGAGCTGTTCTCCATGAAACAAGTTATCTGGCCTGAACAAAGGATGTGTGGTCACTTGCACGCTTTTCTCCTGTTCAGAAGAGGCAAAATCAGGAGCCCTTCAGGGCAAGCAATCCCTCATTGGAGTTTGGCTGCTGTCGTGTGTGTTGCACACTCGTGCCAAGTGACACAAGGAGCCTTGGGCAAAAGCAATCAAATCTTATGTCTGGTCATTCCTCAATCCCTGCCACCCCTCCCCATGTCACAGGGGTGTGTCTCTGTCCCAGCACTTTGACAGGCTCATGTGCATCCCTCAGCTTCCCCATTTGCTCAGAGGGCTCTGGTTTGGTGGGAATGCAGGGAGTGAAGCTGGGCACAGCTGAGCCCTGCTGGAATTCACAGCCTGAGCTGTCCCCAGGCTGCAGAGCAGTTTCCCCTTATCTCCTGATGCCTGGAGGAGGTAGCTCTGACACCCTCAGTGGGAAGAGGGTTGAACAACACTGTCATCCTACACCACCACCATCTTCCCGTGTCTGACACCAGCACAGATGTGTTTGCATTCACTCTTTCCCACTCGTGCTCGTTCAGCTTGGCAGGACAGCTGCCTGCGTGCTGCAGAGCAGGAATTCAAAGGAAAGCTGCTCCTCAGCCCAGCTGTGGCTGCCCTCTCCCTCTCCCTCCACACTGCTGGGCTGCCAGGCAATGTGGGAGTAGGCTTTTTCAAACTGGAAGTGTGTGATTCGTTGCTTCCTCACTAGGAATGGGACAGAGCTTGAAAAGCCTGTGGTGACTCTTGGGGGTGTCCTGTGCAGAGCCAGGAGCTGGAGCTGGTGGTCCTTGTGGGTCCCTTCCAAATGGGGATAGTCTATGACAAGCCAGTGACATGAAGGCAGCAGCAGATTGTCACCTTCTGCCCATTCCTGCAAAGGAACCTGAAACAGAGAGACGATGAGGGGATCCTGATAATGCTTCATCCTTGCACATCCCAGGCTTGCAGCAGTAGCTCATCTTACCTTGCACACTGATGTCAAAGTTTGGGCTGCCAGCAGTGTTTTGACAGGCATGAACCAAGCTGTTCCATCTCCAAAATGCAATAAGCCTGAAAAGATTAGCACAACCCTGGCTGCCTCAGGACTGCTGTGTCTGTACCAGTGCAGGGTATGATGTTAGTGTTGGACTTCAGGAGATCCACGGCTCTGACTGCTCCCAGTGGAGACAGAGACACCTTTTTGAGGCTCCAGAGCTCTTCACTGAGCCTGTGTGAACTATAGAGGGATGATGGGAAGCTTTGGACTTCAGATGATGCTCAAGGCAGCATTGGGAGCAATCTCCAATCAATCCAGGAAGTTCCTTTTCTCAGGATGTACCTTGGCTGTATCCTAATAGAATCACACAACTTCTCTCTGCTTTAGAAGAGCAGGAAATTCTCCCAGCTCTGCTTTACTGTCAGTTGAGCAGCCTAATCAAAAAAACATTGTCTTGTTTGCAGGCTTGACAGGTTTTAATGCAGGGCAAAGCTAAACAAACAAGTGGCAGAGGGAGGCACGGCAAAATCAGTGCTGCCAACCAACTAACAGGGGATCTCATCAGGACTCGTACATCTCCAGCAATTTCTCACATCTCAGTGGAGTCCTGCCTGCTGAATGAGGAATATCTCCTCATCCCAGACCAATTAAGCCATACTAAGTCACTTTTTTTTCAAATTTTTTTTTTTAATTCCCCCTCCAACACAGATAGGCAGATACATTAATGATCTCTCAGCCCTCCTCCTTTTGTTGCTGGGAAAGGATCAGCTGTCCTCTTGCTGTTCCCAAAAGTGGAGTCTGATTGGGCTGACGTGAGGGCAGGAAAACCCTGGGTAATGCTGCACCCAGAGCTAAGCTTCGTGTGCCACCAATTGGCACAGCTGAACCAGGACTCCTGGCACTGGAGCAGCCTGAGCTACTCTCCTTCTCAGGCACAAAGGGAAACTTGTGCAATTTATGGTTCCTCTACGCCAGGCTGGGCTGATTCAGTTGTCCTTGGGCAGTGTCAGCCAGTGGCTGATGTAGGCTTATTCCAGTCTTGGGCAAATTCAAGTGTGAGTTGGAAAATGTATCTGAGCAGGAAAACAGTTCCTCTGGCAACACTCCTGGAGACACCAAAACTCAATGTTTCTCCATTAGTGTGGTGCAAAAAGGCACATTAAGGCTGGATGGATTCTGCTCACACCGGAGACTTCTCCCACAAATGAGGAATTCATGGGGGGGCCGTGGCTGTAGCAAATGAGTGTTTGTGGGTTGCTCCCTGCCTCCTGCCCTCCATCCCAGGGATAGAGAATCCCACAAGAGCACTCTGCTTCCTGATGAGAGCAGCTTCTTGGGGAAGGCAAAGCTGATGGTTGCCCTGACTTCCACGACTTGGGAAGGGCCGTTACCTGAAAACACCGCGGAAAAGGTGCATTTATGTAAACATTAAAAAGTGAAGTCTGTGGAGTCCAGGGCAATCTGTCTTTTAAATCTGGCTTTTATAGCATTATTATGTGAGACAGCCTCGTAAAAAGCTCTCTGTAGGTGCCATTACCTCGCGTTGTGGCTTCGGCGGGCGAGCAGGAGAAGCCGTGAGTTTGTGCAACAGCACACGTTGGAGTGAGTTATGGGGTGTCAGGGGCCCCGTGTTAACGATCCCACAACCCATTCAGCTCCTTTTAGGTTAATCAACTCAGCATTTGTGTCAGGTGTAATGCCTAATTAAAATGATGGAAGAGGTGCGGATGCCTGCTGGCAGAGCGGGGAAATGGCACGAGGAGGCGGCGTCAGTGCCATATTGGTTTGGAAAATCAATAAGGGGAGCTCATTTCATCCCAGCGTGTCTCTGCATTTGCCATCCCGTGGCTGGTTTGGAAAGGAGCCAGCTGGCTGCCCGGGAGCCTGGAAATGGTGGTGGTTGGAAACACTTGGAGGCAACGCTGGCGGGAAAAGGAGAGGGAAGCGGCCTCGGTCAGGGACGGGAGGCTGGGTCAGTAATACCAACTCTGGGGGTGAGTTAGTCAAAACTATTTGTGGCACAGGTCAGTGTCCTCACATCTGGCAGGAGGAGAGGGAACAGCCCCAAGCTGTGCCAGGGGAGGTTCAGGTTGTACACCAGGAGGAAATTCTTCACTGAAAGGGTGGTGGTGCATTGGCAGGGGCTGCCCAGGGAGGTTTGGAGTCCCCATCCCTGGAAGGCCTGGATGTGACACTCAGTGCTCTGGGCCCTGGATGTGACACTCAGTGCTCTGGGCTGGGGACAAGGGTCACACTCAGTGATCTGGGAGGGCTTTTCCAACCTGAATGATTCTCTGAGGGCAGCCTGAACCATGGGAGACTCTGTGGAGATGCACTGATGGAGAAGGAAAGGATGGGCAGGCAAAAAGGGGAACGAAAGGACTAGGGATACAGAGGGTAGAAAACCAAGAATGTGTGGGCTGGAAAAAGCAGGTCTTCTGAAGGAAACACATGGAGGACCAACTGGAGGGAATGGGGGGAGGAAAAAGGAAAATAATCTTGGGTATTTCTACATTCCCACAAATTCCAGCTAGGTTATTTACTCTTAAACTGTCCCTTAAACTTCCTATCTGTTATGAGAAGCTAAAAAATGGGTAAAGTAAGAAGTCTGAAAGCAATTTTCACTCTGTCGGTATTTCTGTTGAGGAAAGGCAACTTTCAGACAAACTGAATAGAAGTCTGTGAGCTTTTTTTCCTCCCCTCCTATATTTTCAGTGGTTTGAAAACTTGGGGGTCAGAGAGAATTACATGGATGCTGCCTTTAGATTTCTTCTCTTAAGGAGCAACTCTATAGGGCATTGCAAAAAAATAGTTAAAATTTCCCTGGAAATAATTTTTAGTGTGTTGTAGCCATTTTTCAGGATGTAACAAGTCTTCCACTGCTAGTTGTGCAGCCAGCTGGACAGACATCCATCCAAAGAGCTGTACAAAATGCGTGAAAGCTGTGGCTAAATCAATAACTTTCCATCCATGCAGTTACACTTCTCTGCAAATATAAACATTTGCTCATTATCACCACACACAGTTTCATCTCCACTGAATTTTTAATGAAAAGGAATGATAATTTATTCACTAGCATAATTTTTTTTTTAAGGAAAATGATATCTTTGCTTAATGATTTTACTCCTTCTGGTTTTGTTAGAAGCTTCCTGCTTTCTCTCAGTCTGTGTTGGTTTTCAGGGTGCACTGAAAATGCCTGCAGTGAAATATCCACCTGATAAACCACCTGATAGAAGAAGAACAACCAATCCCAGAGACAAACTCTTCTTGGGGACAATTTAGGCCCTGCAGGGGCTGAACTTCCTCTGGGCAGGCTCCTCTCCCCATCTTCAATGGATTCAGCTACAACACTGCACTTTCAGGTTTGTTGTTTGACAGAGCTGGGCTCAGTAAAGGCCTAGAGAACATCTAAGAAGCAGCACTCAGCTGATTTGCAGCACAGTTCTCACCTTGCTTTTCAGTGTCCCACACTAACAATTCAACTTTCTTCCTCCTTCCCCCTACCCCAAGAAAAAGGCCTGTGATGTTGCTGGGATGACACATATTTACAAGCTCTGGAAACTCAGATTGGGCAGAAAATGTTCTGGGATTACCCTGATTTAGGACCTTTAAGCACACTGTGCAATGACAGCATCTCAACCTGAAAGCTCTTTAAGGAGAAATTAATTTATGCCTGACAGTGATTAAAGAAGAGAGGAGATGGAAATTAGCAAATCCATCTCTATTGCTGAGATCCCATTATGATTATAAGGAGAGGGGAAAATCAGCATTATGGGTGTCAGCTGCAATCTGGTGCATTCATTTAGCAGCCCATCCTACCTGGGAATTGTCCTTGAATGGATGGATATTCCTGTCACACTGGCTTGGCCCGAGATGAATCAATTGTCTCCATGGTGGAACAGAGATGGAAACCACTTGGCAGGGTAATAACTCCCATTTGGGGTTTAATGCAAGGACCTGAAGCAAGGCCCATCAAATAAAACCTGGTGGGGAAGCTTGGGGATCCTGTAGACCTCTTGCACAAAGATGTCAGAGATGACATGGTCACAGAAATGGAGCTGCTTTATTGTGGCCAGGCAAGATGGCCAAGGGGCCATCTGGATATTGAAATATGATCCAGACATTAAATGAAACTGCCCTTCCTTTGACAGGCAGAGTAACACATTTCTCTTATTTTCCAAGATGAATTACAGCAGTTGGGATGCAAGCTGGCAAGCAGCAAGTGAATTTGCCTACGAACAAAAGTTGGATAAAATTTCTAATGCTTGAAGCTTTCAACCCAGTTTGGAGTGTGAATGTTTCATCAAAGAACTCTCTAGAACACTGGAGAAGAAAAAAAATACTATTGCTCTCAATGATATGGAAATTTTCCTACTGTAGATATTTCACTGTTTACACTGAAGTGATCTTGGTTCTTTTTCCCAAGGCTGGTGGTAACCAGAACCATCCTGTCTGAAATGGTTTGGAATTGCTTTGAAAGTGTCGTGATTCTTATCCGTTGTTTCTCAAAACTAGAAATTATTTTAATTTCTTTCTTTTTGGTGGGAATTAAACTCAATTTCGAACACTAAACAGATATTGCAAAGCTTTAGGCAAAGAGAGAACATGATATACAGGAAAAGTAGATCTTTTATTTAGTTGGAGGTTTGTCTGATACTGTGTTGAATAGGAGGGTGGCTCCTTCCTGTCTCTATGGATCCATGCCACACCTGCTGATTTCACAGCTCTTGTCCTTGCAAAATTTTCTTGGGCTGTGCAAACACCAGGAAGTGCAAGGAAAAACTTTTTGGGAAGGGCTACAGGACCCGTTGTTCAGCATCTGTTGGTGCACTGGTTTGTGGTCACTGTTACTGCTGCTCGTTTGTACTTTGTGGACTCTGATTCCCAGCTGGGAACTGGAATCTTGTTAGAAAGAACTGGTTAATAAAGTAACAAAGGTCTCTGACCTCTCCAGCAGTTTTGTACACCTGTAAATAATTCTCCCAGCTCCAGAAGGAACAAAAAATCAATACTTAATGTGCTGTAATATACTTCAGTGGCTATAATACACCAGTATTCAAAGGACAATCCCTCACTCAGGTGTCAAAATGCCTGGTTAAAGCTTTTTCTTCCATCCACTCTTAAGATCCACATTTTGGAAAGATGCCTCAGCACATCTCCAACAATGATTTATCCTCCTGCTCTATTCAAGGAAATAAAGTGACTTCAGCCTCCTTGTTTAACAAAATAAAATAAAATCAGACACAAATCCAACCTGGCAGGATAAAAAAAATATACGTACATATAAAGAGAGAAGTTCTGCTTTAGAGGAAGAATATGAAATTATATTGTAAATTAAATTACAGGAAGGGAGAATAATATGAACTGAAAAAAAGATTAGATCCAAGGCCGAGTTTCAATCGTTGGCTTTCCTGGATTTTACTGGGCCCATGAGTCTGCCTCAGCTGCCCTCAGACAGACACAAGGGTCTGGTTAATTCACCTCTTCCTTCTTCTGTAATAAATACGACCAACAAAGAGGAGCAGAAAAGCAGGAGGAGGAGAAACCTGCCTGAAACTGAAGCCTGGTGGAGCTGGAGGGTAATTTCACCATGGATGGGAGGGATGTGAGGGGGTTTGCCTGGAGACCCTTAGAAGCTGCCTTGTGGGGAAGGGGATGCTGAAGTACTCCGGGCTGTGTGGGAGGAAAGGGAGAAAGAGAGCATTAACTATCTAGACAAGGTAATTAATACGGAATTGAGAGGGAAGGGGCTGAGCAAATTAGCAGTCTGTGGAGGAAGATTAACCAGCTGCAGTTACAGAGGAGGGGGTGGCTGAACAGGCAGGTACTAAACCTAACATAGGGAAGGGCCAGGGTGAGGCTTCTGCAGCCTTTTGCTCCATGGAAAAGGAGGAAAAAAGTCTTTTCCTCCTCCTGCTGTGGAGGGGGGGACAAGGGACACCTGGCAGCCTGCTGGGGAGAAATGAAGGCATCATTTTCATATCTTATTTCTCTTAAATGCATCTTTGATTCAGTTGTACTTAGATTTTCCTAGAAAGGGAAATAGATGCTTGATTTGGGACCTTAAATAGAAATATCTGCTTTTCAAGGAAGCTGAGCACCTCAGCAGAGACCTGCAGAGCTTTGAGCACCTACTCTGTTCTAGAAGGCAGCCAAACTCTTTCCTAGGGGAGCTGCCTGAAAAAGAAAAATAAAGGGGGAAATAAATATATAGCATTTGGATGAAGTCACTGGGATGTGTTCATCTCCTAGAAATGTGAGGGACAGGCCACCTTCTAGTGCTGGCTTCAGGTCATTCCCAGGGCTCCTCTGAAGGTACAAAAAGGCCACTGTGCTGGCCTGAGTCGTTGTAAAGATGAGGGCATGATGTAATGATGGCTCTGTTTAGGTTTTCTTCCAGTGAGGAAGAAAATTTGCTTTATTTTTTCAATTGTTGTTGTGCTGGAGAGCACCCTCCGTTCCAGAGAGCAGAAACATCTCAGCTGCTCCATATAGGATGCACCTGGGTCTTCAGCCATGAGAGGGAGAGTCAATCCAGGTGGAGACCTCTGGAAACCCATCCTGGTTCCCTTCCATCCCTCTGCCAGCGGGGCAGATGGGGGAATCCTTTCCACAGGCTCCATCAGAAGAACAGTTTTGCCTGAGCTGTTCTTGAGCCTCATCCTGTTTTGGTGCTGGGTGAGAGCTGCTGTCTGCCCAGAAACGAAGCCATCCAGCCCCTGCAGGGCCCTTTGTGCTCCTGGCTGGAGGCTGGGCAGCAGCACAGTGGGCTTCAGGGGCTGCCCAGGGATGGGAAGAGGAGAGATGGCAATTCTTCCCCCAGGGAGGTGTCAGGCGAAGGGGCTGGCGTCGCAGCTACATCCAGAAGAATGAAATGAAGGAAATAAATAAAGGAGGCACAGCGCGTCCTACAAACAAGAACATGTGTCTGCATTTATTAACATTTCCAGCGCGGATTTAATTCCCAGCAAAGTGCTCCTGCCTACACGAAGCCCGGGCGTGTTGCAGGAAACCTCTCGTTAAGTTCCATACAAGCCATCTTTTTAGCGCGTCCTCCAGGGGGATCTTCAAACGGATTCTGTAATTTCACTGATAAATGGCTCTTTTGCAAAGCACTATTTACATTCCAGCATCAGAAAGGCTGGCGACTCTTCCTCCCTCCGCCCCTCTCCATCGTCTCCTCCCAGCGCCTTCAGGGATGGAGCTGCCGCCCACTCCAGGGAGGCAATAAAGCATCTCTAGGTCCTGCAAGGAAGGAGAAGCTGGATTTTTCCAGCAAGAAATGCAGCTGTAGAAGAACAGCAGCAGTGCTTTAAATGGGATCTCCCTGGATTCTCGTGGAAATAGGGAGACATAGCCAGATTTGTCTCAAAGGCTGGTATTAGGATTCTGAGACTGTGTGGGTTGCTTTTTGTTGCTTTTTTTTTTTAGCTTGGCATTGCCACAGGTTTCCTGGGTGGCCTCAGGCAAACCACTTAATCTCTTTGGGGTCCTGTTTCCATCTGCGGTGCTCACAGGATGAAGACTGCGACTTTATTTCATTTGTTTGTCCTGCCTATTCTGATTACAGCTCCCTGGGGGCAAGGATTGTCTCTCATTAAACAAAGATGCCTGTACATGGGGATCCCAGCTTCGGTCTGGCCTCTGGGCATACAGAACAACAAAACAACATCTGACAACCAGTCTAGACAGGAAAATAATTTGCCAGAGAAATGCAGTTTGGTCAGTGCTTCCCTTTTTCTTTAGTGCTTAACGGGGCCTTTTTGCTTTTATTGGTCACGTATCTGCTGACCTGCATTTAGGAGAGACAGAATTTGGGGTGATTTCTATCTTTATCCACTTGCCTGGAAAAAGGAATTAAAAATCAGATCATGGCAACCCTTCACGTTCTCTCCCTTCCCACCACTGGGTGTTTGTGCCAGGCTGTCAGGGAGCAGCCAGGCCCCCTGCATGTGTTGGATGGGTTGTGACCGAGCTCTCAAAAAGAAAAAAGACCCCAGTGAACACAGCGGGCAGCGAACACAGTAGAAATGTAGAGTTCTGCATATTTTTTTCATGACAGACCTCTGGGTTTCTTTGCCAACACTGTCCTTTGTGTTGCTGTGGTGTCCTGTGGTCAGCACAGCACCAACATGCCTGATTTACCGTGGGATTGACTGTGCAGCCTGAGCGTGTCTGGAGTCCCAGCTGGTGCGGGTTTGGAGCGCTGGCTGCACGCCTGCATCGCCTCCCTCCTGGCTGCTCCTGGGACAGGAGCACAACCACCAGCACCTTCCTGGAATTCACAACCACCAGCACCTTCCTGGAATTCACAACCACCAGCACCTTCCTGCCCAGCCTTCTAGCTCAAGTTCCAAACCTGCATTTACAGCCCTCTGACTTGAGTTCAGGTAAATTTCTGAAAGGAAGGGGAATCGATGCACCAGAAGGTTGGCTGCTTGCTCTTCTTCCAGAAACAGTAATGGCCAGGTCTCCAGAGGGCACAGATCAGGCTCTGCAGGTTTCAGCACTGATTTCTATCCCTTCATCCCATGCACGAGTATCTCAGCTGTTGCATCCCAGTAAATCCTCACCTTCAGGTGGTTACTGGTTTTAAACCCAGTGAGTGAGGACAACTCATCTTCTCCACAGCAAAGGAAAATTGCAGATGTAGAAACCCCTGGGCTGTTGACGATGGCACCACACACCTAGCAGAAATTTGGTTTTAATTGGTTCCTAAGGAAACCAAGTTTCTTTTTCTCTGTCAGTCCTTCCCAAACAACTTTTTCATAAATTAGAGTTTCAAACACATTCTAGGCAGTAGAAAGGAATTATGAAACTGCAACTCGGCTGGTGAAGCTGGCAAAGAGTCTGAAACTGGTGCTGCTCTTCACCTGTGCAGGAGTTCATCAATTCCCAGATCTGTCTGCTGCCCTTTACTTTATGAACCTGCTGCCTCCTGCCCCAGCACTGCTTCAAAGCCAAGAGGAATTGGGGTCTTTCGAGTCCCTGATGGGGAATCCGGGTTACCAGGCTACAGGACAAAAAGGAAACTTGGCTTTCTTGCTGCTGCCTCTGGAAAAATTCATTTATTTGATGGATCACAAGGGCATTCAAAACCCTGACCAGGATTTATGCCTAGATACATGAGCTTCTGCCTTTTCCTCAGTGCTCAGTACCCAAATGAGAGCTCAGCATGTGGGTCAAATGTTCCTCACCAAGAAACTTTACACCAAGGCACCACGCCGTGTGTTGTTTCAAGTTTCCAACAGAAGGGTGTCCAATGGATTGGGTGAGGCCAGCAAATCACACCTGACTGCAGAGAAACAAGCTCAGAAAGAGAATTGAACCCTTTTCTTCCAAAACAAGAGCGTTCAGCCCAGTTGTGTCTTGTGAGATATGATGGAAATGTTCAGCTTTAGTTCCAGGGCACGGAAACACCAGGTGTTTGGCACCCTGAAAGAAGCTGTGAAATTGAATTTGTGTTCTCTAAACTGCTTTACTCGACAGACTGGGGGGAAGGAAAGCACGCAGGATCCTGGGCTGGCGCTGGGGAGAGCTTTGAGCTGGCAGGGGAAGGGTGAGGCTGTGCAACTTCACTACCACTGTGCCAGCCTGCTCTGCCAGAGCCTGGCCTGGGCAGGCAAAGAGGAATCTTCCCTTTTCCTTCCCTTTTCCTCCTCATTTCCTTCCCTTTTCCTTTCTCTTTTCTTTCTCTTTTCTTTCTCTTTTCTTTCTCTTTTCTTTCTCTTTTCTTTCTCTTTTCTTTCTCTTTTCTTTCTCTTTTCTTTCTCTTTTCTTTCTCTTTTCCTTCTTTTCATTCTTTTCCTTCTCCTTTCTTTTTTCATTCTCTTTTCCTTCTTTTTATTCTCTTTTCCTTCTCTTTTTCTTCTCTTTTCCTTCCCTTTTCCTTCTCTTTTCCTCCTCATTTCCTTCCCCTTTCCTTCTCTTTTCTTTCTCTTTTCATTCCCCTTTCCTTCTTTTCATTCTCTTTTCTTTCTCTTTTCTTTCTCTTTTTCTTCTCTTTTCCTTCTCTTTTTCTCCTCATTTCCTTCCCCTTTCCTTCTCTTTTCTTCCCCATTTCCTTCCCCTCCCCTTCTCTTTTCTTTCTCTTTTCATTCTCTTTTCCTTCTCTTTTCCTTCTCTTTTCTTCCTCATTTCCTTCCCCTTTCCTTCTCTTTTCCTCCTCATTTCCTTCCCTTCCTTCTCTTTTCCTTCTCTTTTCTTCCTCATTTCCTTCCCCTTTCCTTCTCTTTTCCTCCTCATTTCCTTCCCCTTTCCTTCTCTTGTCCTTCTCTTTTCTTCCTCATTTCCTTCCCCTTTCCTTCCCTTTTCCTTCTCTCAGTCTGTTTGTGCTTCCCTGACCAAGCTGTTGGGATGTGTTAGCCATGGATGAAGCCAGGGCAGCTGTGCTGTTTCATTTTCGGGTCAAGCACTTGTCTCAGGGGGGGAAGAGGAGTGGGGGTCGTCCTGGCAGGAGGCAGAGCCTGATCGTTATCTGTTAATGGGGAAGTCAATTAAACGCCTGCCATTGCAGAACACTTTCTGATGACTCTAATTAGCCAATAATTGTGTTAGCTCGTTCAGTGGTGCGATATGGTGCAAGGCTCCACAAGATGAGGTGGGGCTGGGCAGGCTTGGGGAGTCCTTCCGGCAGTGGATATTCCTCCCAAAATTTGTTTTTCCTCACAAAGCCACCAGCCGGTGCAAGATCTTTGTGGGACTGGTGGGAGCTGTTTCTTTGCAGCTCAGACTAAAGCTCTAGAGAGAATTGGGATTCAAATCCTCCTCTGTGACTTCCCAGCTCACATGGCTCCCAGCACCATGCACTGCCTGTTCTCAACCCCACTCCTGGAAGCCAATTCCTCCCAGATATTGTACAGGAAACCTGCACTGCTGTGGTGGCCTGGACTCCACTGGTTTGCTGAAGTCCTTTTATTAGTGCTAAATCATTAAACTGTGAGCCAAACATCGCAGAAATCTACTCACAGTAGTAGTAATAACAGTACTTATAATAACACAGTGACACCACCTTGGTCTCCTGTGGTAACTTAGTGTGGATAATTCCAAAACCTTCAATAAGTATTAAGAAATCCTTAAAATGCACCCTGGGACTGGTAGGAATGGTTCTGCTCTTGCAGGAGGCGAGATGGAAGGAAGAAGCATTTCCAGACAGGAGCTGGGATGCAGATGTGGCTTCCTAGAGGGCAATAATCTTGGTACCACATTTGCCATGTCCTCCACGCTGCAGTTTTATGACACAAATGTTTATCCCAGTACTACAAAACAAGTGCATTCCTGAGGAATATCCCTCCCTGGGGGTACCTGCCTGGTGCTGCACACACTCTCAGAGGGAGATTGCACCACTGCAGGGCTGGGCTGCAGCATCAGGGGAAGGCAGGAGGAAGCAGAGCCAGCCTGGCCATGGGATCTTCCAGTTCCCTTTTCCCACAGCCCATCTCTTCGCAGACACTGCTGCACCATTCCCCCCGACTGACCGTGTCAACCCTAACTTTGTATCTGTTAAACCTCAGGTAATTGCTTTTAGATGGGTGTAATTAAGAAGCCATTAGTGTAAAGTTTCATTTCAGTTTATGCTTTGGTCTCCATTTGAGCAGAGAAATATGAAATTAAGGTATTAGCTCCTTTCAGAGAGATGAGTCATGAGCTAATAAGTTTCAAGAGCTGTTTCTCAGCTGTAATGATTTTCCTTTTCTTTTTTTTTTTTTTTTCCCCCCCAAATCTTCTCCTCCTCACAAATTCTTGCTTCTGGATAATTCTTTTTTAAAAGAATAAAAGCGACTGAGTCAGTGAGGAACTGCTACTAAAACAACAGCCAGAGAGACACGAGCACTTGTGTAGAATTTCCCCAAAGCAGCCGGGGATGCACGTGGTGACAGCACATGGTCAGGGGGACGTGTCCAGTGTGAAGGGGACATCCAACACGCCGGGTCCAGCTGTGCTTTTGGCCAGGAGGGAGGACAGCAAGGAGTGGACAGAGTGCCCAGGGAGAGAGCAGGGAAGATGCCTGAACTTCCCAGAGCGGGGCAGAAAGGAGGGATACGATTCTGCCCAGGTGTGTGGTGTGGGGGAGCTCCACCGAGGCTGTCCCACAGGGACAGAGCTCCCAGCCCAGCCCAGCCCAGGCTGTCCCACAGGGACAGAGCTCCCAGCCCAGGCTGTCCCACAGGGACACAGGTCCCAGCCCAGGCTGTCCCACAAGGACACAGGTCCCAGCCCAGCCCAGGCTGTCCCACAGGGACAGAGCTCCCAGCCCAGGCTGTCCCACAAGGACACAGGTCCCAGCCCAGGCTGTCCCACAGGGACACAGGTCCCAGCCCAGGCTGTCCCACAGGGACACAGGTCCCAGCCCAGCCCAGGCTGTCCCACAGGGACAGAGCTCCCAGCCCAGGCTGTCCCACAAGGACACAGGTCCCAGCCCAGGCTGTCCCACAGGGACACAGGTCCCAGCCCAGGCTGTCCCACAGGGACACAGGTCCCAGCCCAGCCCAGGCTGTCCCACAGGGACAGAGCTCCCAGCCCAGGCTGTCCCACAAGGACACAGGTCCCAGCCCAGGCTGTCCCACAGGGACACAGGTCCCAGCCCAGGCTGTCCCACAGGGACACAGGTCCCAGCCCAGCCCAGGCTGTCCCACAGGGACAGAGCTCCCAGCCCAGGCTGTCCCACAGGGACAGAGCTCCCAGCCCAGCCCAGCCCAGGCTGTCCCACAGGGACACAGGTCCCAGCCCAGGCTGTCCCACAGGGACACAGGTCCCAGCCCAGGCTGTCCCACAGGGACACAGGTCCCAGCCCAGCACGGGGCCAAGCCAGGGAACGTTTTCCATTGCTCCCCCGGTGTTGGAGCCCAGGGCTCCGCAGAAACCCCCATGAACACCCCCAGGTACATCTTGGGGGGTTCGGGACCCTTGCTGGGACCCCAGGAGAACACTGCCTTTCACCTCTGCCCATGGAAAGGACTTTTAACACTCAGAGAAGAGTTGTAGGTTTGATAGAATGTAGCTTAGTTTATCACAGGCTGTAAAAATGTAGTTTGGGTTTTTAGGATGAAGGTTGGAAAAGGGACAAGATGGAGGATCTTGGGTGGTGCCTGAGCTTCTTCCTTCTTCTTCATAGACTCCATCTTCTGCTGTGTGGTGGCACAGGGTGATTGGGTGGAATGGTTTGAGGTAGAAGTGTCATTTAGAGAAATAAATAAGGATAATTGGTACAGAATTGTAAATATCATACGTTTGGGATTTGGATTGGGTCAAATGGCTTTATAAGGCCCTGGGGGTCACTCCCCTGGGGCATTCCAGCTGAGTTCTTGAAGGGAAAAGACCTTGTCACGGAGGAGCGCGCAACAAAAGAGAAGAAATAATAAACGCCTGAACAAGAAGCTGGAAGTCTCTTTCTACTCCTTTCTAAGTCTGGCACGAACTGATCTCGGGAGCAGAAAAGGCACCCCGAGACCCTGGCAGGCTGAGCCAGCAGCCTGTGCCCAGCCCATCCCCGCAGCCCTTCCAGGCTGAGCCCACGGCTCTCTTTCCCCTTTCCCCACTCCCCCTCCCCTTCATCGTGCACCTGAGCGGAGCTGGGGAGCAGCTCGGGCCGTGCCGGGGCACACACAGCTGGCCAGATGTGCTGGCACTCGTGGGGAGCAGCTGAGACCCCCGGAGGGACACTTCCCTGCTCCGACAGTGCTGTGCTCAGCTCGCAGCGTTTCCAGAGCTAAATCGGTGACAGCCAGGCGTGTGTGTGCGCTTAATCACGGCTTAATTAAACTGCTCCGTCTCCAGCAAAGGGTGCTGCATGCCAGCAGGGGAGAAGGGGAAGAGGTGTCCTTAGTCTGAGGCACTGAAATGCTTGTGGTCATCAATAATGCATGGCAGTAATGTTCCTGTATGAATTGGAAATGCCAAGCAATCAAAGGCCATATGTATTTAGCTTAGATCCACATGATGTCCATGTATTTTTAATAGTGTGGCATCTTTGAAGTGTGTTTATGAAGCACAGTGTTCCCCTCCGTGGCTGTGGAGGAATAAAATCACCCCTGGCTGGCAGGAATGCTCTTCCTTCCCTCCCCAGGCTCAGTGAGGATGAGGACACACCAGTCCTGGCAGGAAGGAGTGGAGGAAGGACCACACTAAACCCCACACAGGCATGTTCCTTCTCTCTGTCTAACCATGAAATAGCTTGTTAGAAGTTAACAATCTCTCTATAAAATCTCTGGTCTAGTGGGGAGCAATGGGTGATTTCTTATGTGCTCTAGAATATTCTTTTCTATATTAATCTAATCTCAGTCTTCTGTTGGTTTGATCGTTTCCAGCACATCAGTAGGACAGGACCTGCTCACCTGTCTTCTGGCTGGGAAATAAATGGGAAAATGGGAATCAGGTTATGGGGCTGGGAACATCCATCTCCAGGTCAGCATCCTGGGTTGGAGGTTACACACGCTGAAACTGAAAAAGGGAGGGAGAAAAGGCAAGAAAAAACAAATCCCATACCTGCTTAGCAAGGCTTTTAAAATGTTGGGACAGCTGACAGGGCAAGTGGGAGTCTTCAACTCAGTGCTAGAGGTCTGCTTTAAAGTGATGCATTCTCATTCAGCTGGGAAGTTTTGCAGAAGTGCCAGCTTATGTTTTTAAAATGAAGACCCTGATGGCCAAGGTTTCTTTGAGAGCTGGAAAGTTGGAAATGAAAATGAAATTCACCTTGTTCCAGCAGTTCTGTTTGTTTATTTTTTGCTGCTAATGTGGTGTTAGGCTTCTGTTTGTAAACATTGCTGGGGAACTACTGACCTTTGCTAAGTTACCAGCCACACATGGTAGTGGGACCCTTTAATGTCTCTGAGTGTTTCTGAAAGCATTTCTGCCCGGGTCAGGAATCAGAAGATGCCACTGGTGATCCCCCCACTGATGCTCCCTGTGGCACTGCGTGGTTCCAGCAGAAACATGGGCTTTATCAAAGCCAGAAAAGCTCCTGAAAGCTGCAAATCCCTAATTCCAGCAGAGATTTTTGGAGAACAAAATAAAAATGACCTTGCCATTGTAAAGCATTGGAGGGGGAGTGTGTTCTCTGACCTCAGTTAAGTCACTGGGGAGACCTCCCTGGTTTTTTCCAGCTGCCTTAGACTGTGGCCCCTTGTCCTGCTGAAATAATGGAAAAGGCACAAATGCCTCAGACACTTCCATGGACGTGCTCCAGAGCCCAACAAAAAGTAAAAGGATGGGAGAGGAGGGTGGGGAAAGGGCAAAGAAGGTGTGTTCATACAAAACTAATTCTTCTCTTCTGAGTTGTGAGCCTGCTGAATTGGCTGTTGGGTTATGTAAGAGGACTCTTTGTGCTGGTGTTGAAAGGGCAGCCTTGCACCGAGAGCTGAGCACACCACCGGAATTTTAAGCAGCCAGGCTGTGCCTGGCGAGGGAGGGAGCAGGGCCCATCCCAAGCCATCCATCCTGCTCTGCCTTCCCACTCACATCCCAGCTGAGCCTGGGCACGTGAGCAAGGTCACTCCATGCGCCATCCCTGCCAGCCCGGCCAAGGCTGCTGTGCTTCTCCTCTGCCTCCCCCTTCCCCTCCTCTGCCTCCCCACCCCAGCACTCCCCCCGAATCACAGACACCCCGTGCTGCTGGCACTACAGCAAAATTAACAAACAGCCCATAAATTTTACATGAGTTCCCGAGACCAGACAGAAATTAATTTGATGTTGTCTTTTGATAAAGATGTAGCCCCCTTTCTCTGGCTTTAATTCGTTGGCTCCCCCCGCCGCTGCCCTTCACAAACACGTTTTTTTTCTTCTCGAAGGTTGCAATTTGGTTCTTGTGATAATAGAAGTGCATAAATAAATAAATAACCCGCTTCGAATAACCCCTGGCTTGTAAATAGGACCAGAGAGAACACCACCCCCTGAAGAACAACAAAAAAAAAAGAATCAAATCAAGTCCAATCACAGTTCAGTTGCCTCTGGTTTGGATTAGCTGGGGATGTTCTGTGCACAGGCTTTGGTTGCTCCCCAAAAGGCTCTGATTTTCCAGGCACAGCTTAGAGGGCACAAGGAGGAGCAAACCCAATAATCTCTGGGTTTGGAGGCAGAACAAGCTGCACAAGGAGTCAGCTCGAGGCCATCACCAGGTGGTCATTTTGAGCACAGAAATGTTACCTGGGGCTTCGTTTCTTTCCTAGAGAGGCAGCAGGAGCTATTAAAATGTGTTGGCATTTAAGGGATTGGGAAGGAGGATGTGCAGAGAAGGGAGGGAATTGAGGAGTGTGATGAACCACTTTCAATACTCCAGTGCAAGCCCATGTAGGAATTTGTCCTTGAGTCTTCCCCAGTCCCTTTGGCCACTTTGCTAACAGTGTTATTGAAGCCCTTTCAAACACTGCACAAACAACAGCTGGTACTCTATATTCTTCCAGCAGTTATCAGTGATAAGAGCTAAGTTAAGAACATTTTTTTTTAATATATGTTTGCAAAAGAAGCTAAAGAAAAGTGTCAAAGGACAAAATGAACTTCAAATCATTTAGAGTTTGAAAATATATTTGAAAGGGGAATGAAAGGAAAAGAAAGAATTTAAAGAAAACTGCATGCCCATGTTTAATCTGGAGAACTGCATTTGCTTAAGATCTAAAGGTCTCTTCTCAAAGTTATTTAACCTCTTCACCTAGTTTTACTTTAAGCTGATTTTTAAAATTAAAATGCTGATGCAAAACAAAGAAAAGCTTAGTATAAAACATTTAGAAATCTTTTAAGAAAGTTTTGAAATATTTAAAAATTTTCAAAATTTTTTCTTTTCCTTTTTTTTTTTTTTTTGGTCCAAACCTCCTCAGTAAATTTGATCCCAATTCACTGTGATTTTCAGTTCTTTGACACTAAGGGTTTCCTTTAATATTCCTATCCTTTTTCAAAGGGTACCCAGCTCATGCCAGGGCCTGCCATGGCAGAGCATCAGCTGCCTCTGCTCTATTCTGCCCCTGCTCTTCAAAATTCACCTACCTTCCCCAACAGATTTTCCTCTTTGCCTCACACTGGGTTTACCTATCATTGATTCAGTAACTTTGCCACTTAGAGGGTCTCATGTCTTCTGTCCTACACCTCTCTTTTCTTTTCTCCACAGTGCCTGGATTATGTCTTTATAGCACCAGAACTGAGTCCATAAACCCAAATTGACCACAGATGGTGGCTGTGGTGATGGACTTTGCTGTCTCCAAGGTTTCCTCCCAGCTTTGCCTCCTGGAATGGCTGAGGTTTCCATTCTAGAAGCTGACTCCCCCCTACACTTACATACCTTCCCATTCCTCTACAGACAACAACACAACTGCAGAAAACAGGATTTTAGATATATATTTTTAGGAGCAGAGTTTAAAGGACACTTTGCAAGGCAAAAAAGATAAGAGCATGTAACAAACGTGTGGTGTCTGAGTCTCTCTTGGAGACTCTGCTTTGATTTTTCTTGAATTGTTTTTTGTCTGAATTTTTAATATAAAGTGTTAGGCAGCTTGTCAGTCTTTATGTATGGAAAACATAATACCCTTTGATGTTCTCAGTTACTGTGTCATGTTTATGTGCTCTGACAGTCTTTGAACCGTGGCTCGCTGCAGACAATGGGAAGGGATCCTCAGAGAGGTGGAAGGATTTTAACAGAGCCTCATTTCCTAATCCCAGAATGTCAGTGTGTCACCAACGTCCACACTGGTGTCCAGTGCCTTCAAAACAAGGCAATATTTGACTGACTAAGTTGCACAACTGAGCCCAAGGCGTGTGATATCACTCTGAGTTATGTCAACATTTCAAGGGTTTCGGTGAACATTAGAGCTGCTCAGACACTTCCAACAATTTGATGTAAGGAAAGACAAACTTCTGGAGCTTCACAAAATTATTGTCAATTATTTAAAAAGCAAACAAAATTCAATGAGAATAAAAATCCATATTTCACCCAAGTGCTGATCACAATGACAGGAGCTGCTAGTAAAATAAATACATCTCTTCTGTAAGGGCTTTTGTAGGTACCCAGGAACATAAAAGTGACAGGCGGCTGTTGCAAGGAAATTAGGGAGGAACACATCCAGATCTATTCCTGCTGAATACTAAATACACACCTGAGAACCCTGGTGATGATGCCCAGAAGCTGTCCCTGTTCATCCTCATCATCACAGTGACACTTCAAAGGAGCCACCACCGAGCCCTGTCCTGTGGAACCCTTTGCATGGCTTAGTGTGTTATTTAATGATCTTCAGGGCATGAGGTAAGGTGCAGTAGTTCCCACTGGCCTTTCATGAAAAACTACAGCCAGGCCTTTTATTTAATCATTTAAATGAGGATTTAAATCATCTCTCTTTGCAGATCCTGTTAGGGTTTGTTTTAAAAGACGCCCAGATTAAGTTTACAGGGAATGTATCAAAACATGCATTGTGTGGTTGTTTCAGTAATGGCAGTGAACAGACTCCCACCCCTGCAGGCACGGCCCTGCCAGGCTGGATGCCAGGGGCAGGGAGTCACAGGAGACACGTGGAGGCAGTGGCACAGGGGTGCTGGGCACACAGGCTGAGCACACAGGGATGCTGAGCACACAGGGATGATGGGCACACAGGATGGGCACACAGGCTGGGCACACAGGGGGGCTGGGCACACAGGCTGGGCGCACAGGGATGATGGGCACACAGGATGGGCACACAGGCTGGGCACACAGGGGGGCTGGGCACACAGGCTGGGCGCACAGGGATGATGGGCACACAGGATGGGCACACAGGCTGGGCACACAGGGGGGCTGGGCACACAGGGATGATGGGCACACAGGGATACTGAGCACACAGGGGTGATGGTCACACAGGGATGCTGGGTACACAGGGGTGATGGGCACAGAGGGGTGATGGGCACACAGGCTGAGCACACAGGGATGCTGGGCACACAGGGATGCTGGGCACACAGGCTGGGCACACAGGGATGATGGGCACACAGGGGTGCTGGACACACAGGGATGCTGGGCACACAGGGGTGCTGGACACACAGGGATGCTGGGTACCCAGGATGCTGAACACACAGGCTGGGCACACAGGGCTATTGGGCACACAGGCTGGCTGGGCGCACAGGGGAGCTGCGCACACGGGGAGGCTGTGCACACAGGGGGGCTGGGCACGCAGGGATGCGGGGCCCACAGGGATGCTCGGCCCACCCGGGCGCTGCGCACACAGGGATGCTGAGCACCCAGGGATGCTGGGCACACAGGGATGATGGGCACACAGGGATGCTGAACACACAGGATGGGCACACAGGGATGCTGGGCACACAGGGGTGCTGGGCACACAGGGGTGATGGGCACACAGGGGTGCTGGGCACACAGGGGTGATGGGCACACAGGGGTGCTGGGCACACAGGGGTGATGGGCACACAGGGGTGCTGGGCACACAGGGGTGATGGGCACACAGGGGTGCTGGGCACACAGGGATGCTGGGCACACAGGCTGGGCACCCATCACCCTTGGCATGGGCAGCTGTGTGCTGTGCTTCAGTCAACCTGCCACACAACCCATGTGGGATTTGTCTTTTCCTTCTCCTTATTGTGCATTTGAGACTCTGCACACAGGGGCTTTGCCTTTCAGACCATCCCTGACCTCATGGATTTGGGAGAGACGTGAAAGGTGAGTTTTGTCCTGATCCCCTGCATGGCCAGCAGGGTTGCCTTCCTCTTCACCCCCATCCCTGCCATCCCCCTAGGGCTAACCTGCTCTTCATACCATGGGAAAGTCTCCCAGCTCCTGTTCAAAAGTCAATTTGGCAACCTGGCAGGGGGACTAAGCAGTCGATTCCATTTTCTTCCCCTTTTTCTTCTGAGCACAAAACCTAACAGACCCCTTCAGAAAAGGCTCCCTTGTCACAGGAAAGGGTTCCTTTGTATGCGAGTTGCAGTGTCTATTTTTCAAGATAACCTTTATTTCATGTACTGAGTGTTAGCTTTGCTG
The DNA here is from genome assembly GCA_013400495.1 of Nicator chloris. Lineage (NCBI taxonomy): Eukaryota > Metazoa > Chordata > Aves > Passeriformes > Pycnonotidae > Nicator > Nicator chloris. Next base: position 130,882 of record WAAE01008424.1, read on the forward strand.
GAAAAGAGAAAAGCTGAGATAACTCCTTCACCTGTGGAACATTATTACGCTTTCTGGTAAAAAAAAAGAAGAATGAGTTGTTCTGGTTCATGATAATGGAGGTGGAACGAATCAGGCAGGAGCAGGAGCTGAATTGCACCTCTCTCTCTTTCTCCCCACCTGTCTATCTTTGCAATCTCACTCTTTTCTCTGCCTGTCTTCCTGTCTCCAGCATAGAGTGATTTTTCTCTCTCCCTTCTCTCATTACCTCCAAATTCTCTGGTTTTCTTATGCACACTATAACTTCCTCTGGGGCTCATCAGCAACTCTCCTGACCAACAGCTCTATTATTTGTGCTTTCAGTGGAGGGGGTGCCTGGAGATCTGTCCTGCTGTGCTTGGAGCTGTGTCACCAAAACACAAAGTTCTGCCTTCTGCACTGAAGGGTTTCCAGGCTAAAAATTTTGTGATTTGCACTCAGTTGTAGATTGGTCTATGGAACATTTCTCCCCTGGGAAAACGCTGTTCTTCTTTAGGTAATAGGTAAAACTGTGAATGCTTCATTAGGGTACTCTAATTCCAATGACATTTCAAAGGCAAAATATTGAATCATTTTGAAATCAGAATGGATTTTAAATTTTTTATTATTCCAACTTTTTCCTGCTCCATTTCCCACTTGTTTTCACTTTTATATTAGAATCTTAATGTTATTCTCTTACGTATCCATATCCCATCCAGTATTGCAGTACTAAACTGTGTTTCAATAATGTCAAAATGAAGCACTTCAGGAGGTGGTGGCATAACTTCTTGTCTTGGTTTAGAGACAAATTTTAGGAGAAAACACCCTGGAATGAGCATTTCCTCTAAAGAGAAGGGCTTCCATAAACCTGTTTGCCAATGAGACAAGTGAATACCAATGGGTGATAGTGAAACAAAAAAAACCAACAAACTGTTTATTAACAAAAAAATAAAGAGCTGCATGAAAGGAACAGATAAGGATTGAATAAATGCTGGATATTGAAATCTCAGAACCTTAACCCCCATGCCCCACTGGGCCGGGGCAGAGATGTGGCCAGGGGCAGAGATGGCAGCTGTCCCCTTTGTCCCAGGGAAGGGCAGGAGCAGCCACTGTGCAGAATAGATGGGAACCTTTCTGGCATTAGTCTCCTCCTCACAGCAGGCAAAGTTGGTGGGTTTTGTGCACGTTTTGGGTGTCCTTTCCTTTGCTGGCTCAGTCTCACCCGGGGCCCAGATCGTTCAGTGCAGCCCCTGCAGGCTCCCAAGTGTGGATGGGAATAAAGCCACAAAACCCAGGCTGAAACAGTTCAAGGAAAAAAAACCAAAAAAAACAAAAACAACCAACCAACCAACAACAACAACCAAAAAACCCATAACAACAACAAAAAGAAAAAACCCCACAAAACAAACAAACAAACCAATCAACCAACCAACCAAAAAACAACTGAAGGATCTCTGCTGGAGTCCAGGGAAAAAGGTGAGGGAAAAAAAATAAAGCTTCTTGACCAAGCAAGCAAAAATAATCCAATAAAAGGAATAATGTGACATCCTGGTCTGCCCTGGGCACATGGAGGTGACAAAGGGTTTGAACCAAGTGGTGACAAAGGGTTGGAACCAAGTGGTGACAAAGGGTTGGAACCAAGCCACGTAGGAGCCTAAACCTCTCTGTGCCACCCTCAAGTCCACCTTAAAGCTACAGCAGACATTTCTGGGCATAAAGCAGACAATTAAGAAATAAAGTACCATCGTAAAATCACCCCAAGACACTTCTGAACAGAAATATTTCAAACCCATGTTTCCTGATTTGCTCCTATCTGAGACATAAACAAAAGTTTAGTTGCCAGATTTCTCTGGAGACCAAATGCCTGTTTTCTCATCAACTTTAATGATGAAGTCTAAGAAATTCTGAGTTTGATCAGATGGAACAGGGCACATTTAAACTTATCTTCTGAGCTGGATGCTGACATTGCTGTGTGACAGTGATGTATGGGAGAGATTCCAGTTGTCCCTTGGAACACCCCATCCTCCTTGTGAAAACAAGGCATCTTGCCTTCCCCTGCTCCCAGCTCACAGTTAATGCCTCTCTCAACAAATCATTTGAGTGGAGGAGTGAGTTTGGTGCCCCAATTACAACAGGCAGGCCTTTTTTATATCCCAGCCTTGGTATCCACGGTGGGGAGCTGATGCAGGAGGTGGCATGGGCTCCTTGTGAGAGAGAGAGGGCATCCCAGATGGGATTAGGGCTTTGAATGGAAAGCAGGAATAAGATGGGGGCAGTCAGCATCCTATTGCTCTGCAGGGCTGTGGGAAGCCGGGCTGGGTTTGTGCTCTAACCATGGCCAAGTGTGTTTGCAGGGCTGGCGGTTTCACATCCAGAGGATCCTCCTGGCAGGGGAGAAGTTCTGCAGCTCACGCACCAGTGAGCTCAGCACAGGCAGAGCAGCTCCGAAAGCTGCTGCACGGAGTCCATGCTGCACCATAAATTACAGGGTAGTTATTTCTTAGTTATTCAGCAGTTACAGTGTAATTAGTTCCGCTTAATGTCAACTTTTGTCAATACGTCTTTCATTAGCCAGAAAATTAGAGCTGGGTTTTGAAGCAGTGGCAATACATGACTTTCTCTGAGCTTGGGCTTGGAGAAGGGAGGAGAAGAGGTGCTGTGGGGAGGGGATGGGGTTGTCAGGTGAATTCTGGGGCTGAATTCCAAGCCTTTCTCACGATTTCTGCATTCCCACAAGCGTGCACATACACAAATACACAAAGCTCGTGTACACAAAACTCACACCTCACCTCCAGCACAGACACAAAACACCCATCTCTTCTCTAGGATCAATATTCCAGCCCAGACTTCAGAAAGGAATCAAACAGGTCCAGAGAGGAATCAGACAGGTCCCTGGAGAAGTTTTCTTTGGCTGCTCAGAAGCAAACATACAAATAAACAAGGAAATAAACTCCAGGAGCTGCCTCACTATAGCATTTGTTGTCTGTGTTTTGCAGAAGAGCCTAATTAAGCAGGATGCCTTTAGATTCTGGGGACTCCAGCTCTCATTTAAAGGGGGCTTCATTTCCAGTCTGCAGGTTCTTTATTCTTGGACATCACAGGTAGTCCTTCTGCCTTCCCTGCCTCTTTTTTTTTTTTTCTTTCAAAAATGCAGACATCATTTGGAGATTGACTTTTCTGAGTTTTGCCACTGCTTTGAACAGTGACAGCATTTTAGTCCCTGGCCCAAAAATGGTCTAAATCAGGGGACTTGGCTTTAGGGGAAACACAGAGAAAGCTTTTCCTGTGTCCTTGTGCTGAGAAGTGAGAGACAAGGTAAAATAGGTTTAAGGGTGCCATCCTTCCCCCTACAACATCTCACTTTAGGCCATCCCCAGCCTCTGGAGGCAGTTTTAGTGTGAAAGATCCTTCTACCTGTTTTAAATTTCAAACCCACACGAAAGCACGTTGCACAATCGGGCTGTGGACTGAGCTACTAATGATGGAATGATTAGGAAATAGTAAAATAAATTATCTTAAGATTACTTTGCAACGGTGCAAATCCAACTAATTTGGTCTTTATCTGTACTGCTCGCCCAGGTCTAGATAAATGGCTGGAAGTAGAAAGGAGTCAGCGTGGGTCTGTATTTTTTTATATATAGTTTTCATAATTCCAGCCTCCAATACTCCCCTCCATATAATTTTCCTCTGTGATTATGCTGTGTTGATTTCACACAGGGCCCTGCATATGCTAAAGCTGGTCCTTGAAGAAGAATTAAGTATTCAGTTCAGGAAAAAAATATCAGACAGAAAGAATATAATGGTAATGCTGGTATAAATGCATCCTCCAAATATATAATGAAGTTCCTTCAGTTGTCTTGCACCCCTCAGTGTCCACCAGGAGACCAGGGACAATGGAGCTCCTCCTGCTATTATAAAATAAGCAGTAATAACAACAACAGCAATAAACATTCATCCCACTGAATTTTTCCAGATGAACATGAATTCCAAAATTAATATGCGTGGCTATTCAGTGGTTATTGCAACTTCCTCCTATTGTGAATAGTTAGACCAGGGACACAAGATTTGACTCACCCGTTACAACTGAAACACTGAGACCAACTAAAACCTGTTCAGAGAAATCTTTGGAGATTTTATCTACACACACACACACATATATATATATGTAAAAATCCCCAACTATTCTTGAATAATGAAGGGCTGTGGAAAAAAACAAAAAACCACAAAAATCTGAGGAAACCACAAGCAGAAATAAAAGATAAACTCCTCTGATAAATTATGTATTGCAAACTACTCAGCTGAGTCCATTCCACCTTGCACAGGTTGAAATCCATATGGAGCATTCTTTCTCTCTGTGGGCAACCTCTCCCCAAATGCACCGAAGGAAATTCATGCAGAGATTTGTGTCTGTTCTTCTTGAATATTTCAGACTGCGTTAAGACAATTCTGCCCCACCAAAATCCCTTGCCCCAGTCACCCAGGAAAAAACAACTGGCTGTTGTAAATGCTTGGCTGCACCATATCCTGCAGTGTGCGGGATCAGCAGGGATTGGAAGCTGTGGTGGTTTGTCTGGAGGAACAGCAGCTGGGAATCAGTGTGGGGTGAGCTCTGAGCCCGTGTGTTGCACTGCTACACTAGATGTACTACACAAACTCTGATATGGGTTTAGCTAAGAGTACTAACTTTATTACATCACTGACTCCATATATATAGTACAGCAAGCAAACCAGTGTGATTGGTAAGTAAGGTTAACACTTCTCCAATCACACTGGTTAAGACAGGTGTCTATTAAGAGAATTCTTCTATGAAAGAATGTAAACAATCCATAGTTTACAGAAAATGTGTGTGAGAAAAGAATTTCTTAAAGGTAAACATCAGAAGGCTGAAAGAGCAGGGTGACACCCGTGTGGGGTGAGAGCATCCTGAGCACATGAGCGAGGCCGAGGGGCTGGGGTGGTGTCTGGCTGGGGGTTATGGCTGTTCTGTATCAGAATGACAGCTGAGCCTGATCTCTCCAGCAGCAGCTCCTGAGTCCCCCCCTGACACTGCTCAAGTCCCCCAGACCAGCTCCCCAGGGTGGCTCAAGGTGTCCCTGTCCCACCCAGGCATTGCCCTGAGGCCAAGGGTGTCCCCATCCCCTGCTGGTAGGGACCTGCCAGAAGGGGACAATCTCACCTTCCATCCCTGTGGTGTTTGGTTTCTCCCAACCCATTTCCCACTGCCTTTCCCTGGGTGAACACACAGATTTCCTGTGTCAGAGGTGGTTATTATGGGCTATCACCATTTCTTCCTTTCCCTGGGTGAACACACAGATTTCCTGTGTCAGAGGTGGTTATTATGGGCTATCACCATTTCTTCCTTTCCCTGGGTGAACACACAGATTTCCTGTGTCAGAGGTGGTTATTATGGGCTATCACCATTTCTTCCTTTCCCTGGGTGAACACACAGATTTCCTGTGTCAGAGGTGGTTATTATGGGCTATCACCATTTCTTCCTTTCCCTGGGTGAACACACAGATTTCCTGTGTCAGAGGTGGTTATTATGGGCTATCACCATTTCTTCCTTTCCCTGGGTGAACACACAGATTTCCTGTGTCAGAGGTGGTTATTATGGGCTATCACCATTTCCTCCTGCCCACACTGCTGCCTCTCTCTGGCTGCTGCCCTGTGTGCCTGGATGCAGCCTGGCTGTCCCTCAGCACTGCCCCAGCCTCCTGCCCCCCAGGGACACACATCTCTGCCAGACAAGCAGCACGAGGAGGGGAGGATTGAGGGAGTGGACAAGTTAAGAAGAGCACTTTGACAAGTGTTCACACAGAAAGGTGACAAACTCCAGGATAATTTTTTTCTCTGGGCAGAGGCTGGGAGGTCCTCAGTGATGTCAGGGGAGAGTTTCTAATGGGATCTGAGTGTTTGTTATCCCTTTTTGTCTCCTACACAAGCCCATGCCTACTGACACTGAACCTACATCCAAGCTCTGCTGCTCCAAATCTGGAAGGTGTTGGCTGAGGAAGAGGAGGATGCACTGAGTCATGGTCTCCATGCTGCATCCATAACTTCTGGGGCTCACTGATGGATACAAAAACAAGCTACCACCCACAAGAGCCTTGTGACAGAGGCTGTGGAGTCATAGCTCAGGCCTGTCAGGGAGGCTGGTGGGGTGTGAAACACCTCACAGCCTCCCTGTTCTCTGGAGCTAAAATCTGGCCTAAGAGATTGGAACTCAGTCAAGTGGAAACACGAATGTCTTGCTTGAATCACTGGGATGGGTCTTCAGGGTTCCTCAGAAAGATTTTTGTGCTTCTACATCCATGGCCCAGCAAATTCTGTGACTGCTGTTTCGATGAACAAGCAGCTGGGTAAGTTCTTTCCCAAGTGGGAAGCCTCTGGTAGCAGCAAGTCCCTACTGGGGCTGAAATTTGGGACTGGGAAATGTAGAAAAGAGCTGCTGCTTCTCCTCATAGAATAAGGGCAAGAGAAAGAGCAGATGGGGTAGAAGAGAGCAAGATGCAGTGGAGAACATCAGCAGAAAGAGGGAGTGGAGAGTGTGTGCTCTTAAAGGATCAACTATACTCACAGAAAAGGGAAGCACCCAGGGGAGCTGAGTGTGAGTGTGGGGCTGGGAGAAATGTTATTGAAGAAAGATATTACGGTGAAGCAGCTGATATTTGAAATATTACTTGAATGAAAGTTTTAATCTGATAGGGCACAGACAGAATTAACAGGTTTTCAATAAGCTGCAAAGCACTTAGGGACAGCACTGGGAGCAAAGTGAAAGCTGAAAGTTCTGCTGCTGGAGGTCAGGACTGCATCCCCAGCACAGAGCAAGTCACCAGAGAAGGAATAAAAAAGGGCTTGAGAAACCAACCCCTGAGAAAATTCCTCAGAGATAAGGGAGAGTTTTGAAAACAAAACCAAAAAACCCCGTATCTCCCATATCTGCTTTCTTTTTAATTACCTGAGAGTTCGGTTTGGATGGCTGGAATGAGGGATGGGGAGGTGAGAAAAGAACAACAGGTGTCAGTGAGGCATCTTTCATGTCCTTCAGAAGATGAATGGCTGTGCCAGGCAGGGACCTGCATTTGTGACAGGCAGGGGTGTGGGAGGGCCTGGCTGGGCTGCCAGGAGGAGCAGTGATTTGGGGAAAAACGAGTCACAGCCCAAAGCCTGCCTGGTAAAGCTGCCTGGGAAGCATCCACTGAGGTGGTCTGTGTGGCTCAGTAGGCCCTCTGCAAAGCAGGAGGACTCATTTTTGCTATTAAAGAGCAATGGAAGGGAAAAGAGAAAGAATGGAGCCAGGGAAAGGGAAGGAAGCAAAATTGTGCTCACATGACAGAGCAGGAAGATTCTTATTCAAACACCAGTGCCTTGGGGATGAGCAAAATTCCCCAGGCCACCCAAAAATCATATCAGGTCTGTAGCTTACTTTTTTTTAAATTTATTTTTTTCTTATCTGCTTTATTCTAGCTTGTTTCCCCCTCTTTTCTTTTCCCTGTTCTGTTCCTTTTATGTGATCAGAGGCTGCAGGTCTCTTGTGTTTCCCAGAATCCTGGTTAAGATCTTGTTGGTGTCTGGAAGGCAGAGAATGGCAGGGGTCAGGAAGGCAGTGAAACAGCAAAGTTGAATCATTCCTATTGCTTGAGTCTTTCTGGGAAATGCAGACCATTGGGGTTTGCATTTCTGGGGTTTTTTACCCCTGAAATTTGCTTTCACCCAGGGAAATAGAGCTTGGGTCAAAAACACTGCAAAGAAAGTGATTTCATTTTTACTTCTGTTTTTTGGACTCAGAGAGCTGGGTGGAATCAGAGCCTCTAAGAAGTTCCTGGTCAACAGAGAAGCTGCAGCATGAGGTCCAAGACTTGAAAATAAAACCTCAGCAGGGAAAAGGGTATTTTAGAAAAGCCAAAGTAATGAGATCCTCAACTGGTATTTGCCATCAGCCCTGAATAGAAATGCATCCATAGCCAGGCATCTTTATTTCTTAATCCTTGCTTCTCATATCAGTGCCATCACTAGTTATTTTTTAAAACAAATTTGGCAGAGAAATGTCTCTCAGCAGCAGGTTGAATTCTTTATTACATCTGTTTCTGTATCAAACCATCCCAAGAACCCTTCTGAGACTGCTTTTCTCCCAGTGCATTATGGAAATGCAGAGCACCTCTTAATCAGGAGGGACATCTCTGTTCAGTTTGCAGACTTCAAAATTCCTTCTGTTCAAAATGCTGTGTTGCTACCTGAGTGAAACCAGAGATAAAACTCCAGGTAATGTCACGATTTCAGGAATTGGCAGATAATTAATTTCTGAAGCTTGAGACTGAGTGGTGCATTTCCTTTGTGGTTTGATATTTTTTTTAATCTGTTTTCTTATAGAGTGAGCTTCACCCCCCCACATAGCAAATAAAACCGTGTGTTTTTGGCACAGGATGGTGTCAGGACTAAAATACTCTGCTGGGACATTCTGCTGGGGACCTCTTGGCTCCTCTGCAGTCTCCTGCTGTGATCACTTTTGTTTAGGATATTCTCAGTCTGTGGGTCTAGAATGAGGAAGCCAAGATCCAGAGAGGGTCAGTGGAAGTTGTAGAGGGTTACTCAGTGTCCTGTCTTCAGGAGCTCTTCACAACCCCTCAGTGCTGACTTGCCCAAATGAGACATTTCTCACATTGTTATTTTTGCCTCTGAACTGGAGTCCTAAAATAACAAATAGACAGTGGGGATGATCCAGTGATTCAACCATCAGCATCCACAGTAGTCACCCAAGATAGCTGCTTCCTTCAGCATCCATAAAAATACCAACCACTCCACGGGACAGCTTGGAAGCCAAGGAAATGGTCTCTTTATTGAAATTAAGTTGCCATATGAGCCCTGATTTTAATGTATCTCGGCTCCTTTGTTCCTCACACACACAAACCAAACTCCATTATTCCCTGCCTTCCCAAATCAGGGTAAATCTTTCTTCAAGGCAGGAACCTCATCTCTCATTTTGCCCATTTGCAGCCTCAGAAGAACTTTTGTGTCAGAGCTGGGCCAAGGCAGTCCCTGGGTGTCAATGACAGAGACCAGCAAGCTCTTATCACATTACAGGAGAACAAAGGAGAAAGCACAGCTCGAGCTTAGATGTGGGACTTAGATTTTCCTGCCCAAAGGAAGTAGCTGGATTTAATGGCACAGAGCAGGGAAGAGGTCAACATCCATCATGCCATCAGGAAAAGCTTCACTCTGCTCCTCTGCTGCTTTTCCATCATGCCATCAGGAAAAGCTTCACTCTGCTCCTCTGCTGCTTGTCCCTGTCTCAGGGAGGGATTGAATTAAGGGATGGAGGAAGGTGGATCTGCTCTGCAGTGCAAAGAGCCAAAAATCAGGTAATAAGAGTAACTCCCAGTCCTGAATCTTTTCAGAAAAGCATTTACAAGCAGCTTTCTAGAGCAGTAAAGATTTTTCTCTTTTCCTTCTTTTTTTTCTTTTTTTTCCCCCTTTTTCCTTTACTACAGAGAAATCTTTAACAAATAATCATTTTACCCTGTACAGTTCATCAATAAAAGCAATAACACCAGGTTATGTAATAAATTAAATATGATGTGTAGTTGAAAGTAATCGTTCTTTCAGGCATCACCTTCTTGTCACATTAAGGGCTCTGGCAAACAGGTTTAATATTGGTGGAATGAACAGAATTATTGACAAGCAGAGGAGGAACTAGACAGCAAGTGAGCATCATATTAATTTTTCAAAGCTTGATATTGCTTTTCCTGCTGACAGCGCAACAAACTTCCAGGGCTGGCTTTTGCTGAAGCGAGGTTTGGCAGTGGTGGCTTGTTTCTCCTTGATCTTGGTTTTCTGCCATTCTGTCAAGTTGGAAGAGAGAAAGGAAGAGGGAGAAAAATTGTGGTGGCTCAGAGGTAAATGTGGTTTTACCTTTGGGTTTGTTCTGGGTAACTCAATTCGAGGCAAACTGGAATTAACTCCAGTTCTACCTTTCACTATATCAACTGTATCTTTCATTATTTCAAAAGCAGTCCATAATTCCCATCCCACTTCTAGAATTTAAGTACTGCTCCTTGGCCTAAAGAGTGTGCTGGTTGAAATATTGGAGATCCTTTGGGACAGAGTTTCTCAGAATGGACAATTAAATCAGAGATGGTGTTACAAAGAGAGGTCTGCTGGGTCATCTGAGCTTCCTGATGTTGGGAACTGCTCGAGGGTTGCATAGAAATGGAAATTGAAAAGCTGAACTTCCTGAGGTCCAAGGGGTTCATTGATGAGGTTGGAAATGTAGAAAGTGATGACAATTCACCTTTTTACCTAAGCATTCCCAAAGTGCTACAAAAACAGCTGAAGGGAAAAAAAAATAGCAAGTGTGAATGGCCACTCTGAGGCATGTGTTTTGTCTGAGGCAGAGGTAAAAAATAGGCACTGACATTTCCTTTATTTCATATTTGAGCCCCAAACACCTCTGCTTGTCTCATGAAATTTGTCACCCAAAAAAGATTTTAAAGGGTGTTAAAATATGTGTCTTTCTGTTGATGGGCTATGGAGAGGTAGAGGAGAAGGTTTCTGTGGAGTGGTGGCCAGGGACTGTTCAGGTCAGAGGCATTCTATAGAAATTGTCATCAGAGATGCTCTCAAAGAGCATACATGGGACAAATACTTCCCAAAGCAGCTCTCTGGGCTGCCTTTTCCATTGTGCATGGGATGGGATTGAGCTTGTCTGCAGCATTTCTGACACAGTGGATGAGATATGAACTTATTAAATGAAATTAAAGGGTCCTTGCAGGTGGCAGTTTGGGAATACTCTCCTTCATCCACATTAGAGTGGGCAGCACATTGTTTTTGAGCATTTTCCATAACCACAGGAGCATGGGGAGGAGAAAATGGGAAGGAGGTGTGGGCAAAAGGCAGGTCTGGGCTGGTCAGTGGTGCCCCATGGGCTCTGTTTAACCCTTTCTCTCCTCTCTCATCCCTGCCCAGAGCTCTGAGGATGTTTTAGAGATGGCAAGGCAGCGACGGCTGCAGAGAGCCGGACGAGCTTTGGCACTTGGCACCATTGTCCTTTGGTTGGCCTGAAAACTCTTATTTTGGAAGGGGATGGGTTTGCAGGCCTCACCAATTAACACTCAGGTCAGGCTGGTTCATCACACTGAGCTTTCATGGGCTGACCTTTGCACATGTGGCCGAATTTTCAGTAAGGACCTCGCGTCTCTTCAAAAACCTATCACCACTGAGATGGCCCTGGCCATAGCTTCCGTTCAGCTGGGAAATGTGGCAGCTGCTTTTTGCCAAAATACTCCAGAATGACCCCCTCTCTCCAGAGAGATGTCAGAGCATGAGAGAGCCAAAGGGGAGTGGGGAGAGAGCAGAGCTGCTCATCCTGTTCAGACCCAGACCCAGCCTGCCCACACATTCCCATGGGTGGAATCAAATCCAAACCCTGGAAGGGATTTCTTTTTTAATGAGAGGTGAGGGAATATGTGGGCCCCAGAAAGGTGGACAAGTGATGGACGTTGTCACCTTTAAGATTTGTCAGTGTATCCTTCCTCACTGCTCTCCTGGGATTTGTTTTAAGAATTTTTGTATCTAATTTCTACCCAAGACTGGAGAGATCACTGGGCTGACAGAGTTCAGTAAAAAGCTGCAACATGAGTGGAGTGGCCATGAGCAAGTTCTGTTTTACACCCTCCATGCAGCAAATAACCCAGGAGTGAGAGGTATTAAAGCAGCAAAAAGGAATCAAGGTTTTTCTGAAGATCTGGGAGAAAGTGGGAGAAGAACTCACAAGAGAAATGTCAGCGTAGGAGCACCCTTTGGTAACGAGCTGTTTTACAAAACAGGAGGTAGAATTCCAGGCAGCAGCTGTGTATCCTAACAGTGCATCAGCCACCTAAAGGACCTTGGAAAGTGTTGGTAGAGGCAGGTAACAGAATAAGCACAGGAGCATGAAGATACTTCTATTTGAGGCAGAACCTGGAGGGTGCTGGAGGGTTGAAGGGACGAGCCAGCAAGGACTGCAGCATCCAGGGAGGGACTTTGCCAACAAACAGGGCAATTCCTCAGAGCCCCTGGGAAGGAAATCTGCCCTTCCTGTGAGAGAAAGCAAAGGGGGAGCTGCTGGTGTGCTGAGCCTGTGGGGCCGCCCCAGCAGGGCAAAGGCTTGTGGCTTCAAAAGAGCTCAGTGCCAGGAATGGGGCTGAAAGAGTCAAAATAAGAGATACAGGAGGCATCTTGATAATCCAGACTGAAATATTAATAATGAGAATTGAAAATAAAGTCTTTGAACTGCTTTGAGTGGACACCCTGTCCCAAGAAGCTCCTGTTTCCCTCCCTGCAGAAGTGCCAGTGGGACAAAGGCAAAAAGATTGGCTTGTCATCAGTGAAAAGCAGAAAAGTTTTAATTTTTTTAATTTCTTTTATAAACCAAGCTCATTTAAAGCTGCTGATTATACCTGTCTTTAAATCCTATGTGCACTATCTAAGGATTTCAGTCTTTTTCATGGCAGTTGAGGAGATCCTGCCATTCCCATCACCTGTGGTGCAGAGAGAGGCAGAGAAACATGCAAAGAATTATGTGTACAGCTGCCAGGCTCTGAAGTGCATCTGAGAGTGCCACTAGGTACTTAACTACCTCTAAAAAAATGGGAGCATTTAATTCCCCCAGAAGTCAGTGGAGATCAAGAACATGCATATGGGTTCCTGAATCATGGAGCATCCTCTTCATCTAAGACGGATTTGACTGCTGAAAGGATGGGAGTATTTCTCTTACAGTCATTAGGATTAGAAACAGATTTGTTAAAGGAAAACAAAACAAAGTACAATCCTTTGTGTTAAATCTTTCACAAATGATACCCCTGGGTTTCTTCCAGATTTTTATTATTGCTAAAATAAATAATATTTGGGTTTATCCTCACACTTTGCCCATTCTATTGAACCAAGGTGCTATGTTTTAGCTGAAAGCATGCACACAGAAAATGCAAATCCCACATTTCAAAGGCACCTTCCACTTGGAATGGGATCTATTTTTGTCCCTGCCACGGTCTTGCACTGCTCTAATTGTCGTGCCCTGCTCTGAAGTCCACCGTGCGCGCCTCTTGCCGGCGTATTTTTGGATTATTGCTCATTGTGATCAGCCTTTTGTGCTCCTCTTGATATGGGCCAAATGTTGACATGAGGTGCTGAGTCATACACAACATGGATCTTATTAATGTCTCAAAGAAATCCTCCTGTTTCTATTCCCCTGTACCTGGGCCAGCACCTGGCAGAGTCTTCCCCATTTCCCAGACAGACAAGGGAAAGAAAACCACCTGAAACACACCAAAGAGCAGAGCAGCTCAAAACAATTCATTTAATTATTATGATGAAATGTCTTGGGGAGTGCCTGCTTGGCATTGTAGTTTCTGTGCTCATTTGTTTTGTGACAAAACAGAGGGAGGAGAAGGAGAAGGAGAAGGAGAAGGAGAAGGAGAAGGAGAAGGAGAAGGAGAAGGAGAAGGAGAAGGAGAAGGAGAAGGAGATCTTTTGAAACCGATGTCTCTGGACTTATGGGTGAAATATTTAACTTTTGCCCACCAAAAATACAGTCATATCTGTGTGGGAACGCAACTGAAAAAGAAATTACCAGGAGATAAATAATTTTCTGAAGGTAAAATACATATTATGCACCCTTTTAGGGAGTGATAGAGAGGGAAAAGGGCACTTGATGTAATGGGGTGGAAAACCCAAATAATCCCATCTCTGCTGCAGGACTCTCTTTCCTGGAGTGCTTTCCCTGCTTCCCACACTGCAGCACAGCCCATGCTCTGGCACTGCTGCAGCTCCCAAGGCTGGGCAAAAAAGTTTCACACCTGTGAATGGACTTTTTTGTCTCCTGCAGCTGAATTGATTTTGGGGATCACTTTTTTTTCCCTTCCCTCTCCATTTCTTCTCTGATCACCATTTAACATATGTCAGCACCATGTGCTGGTTTTTTTTCAATAAGAAGGAAGTTTTTTAACCAGGTAGCACAGAAAAAAAAGATGGAATACTGGAGATGGAATCTTCAACAGTCTCCACACCAGCATCCTCCACGTGAATTGTCTTCCTTTTCTTTGAATGGCCTTTGTGAATGCAAATCCCAAATTTCAAAGGCCTGAATTCTGGGATGCTGAATGCAAAATGTCTGATATTGGTGTTGCTGCTTTTGTTCCAGCTCCTCATCAGGAAAATTTCCCTGCTGTTCACACACAGGTGCCCTGGATAGGTGAAGCAGGCAGAGGCTCCAGTCCTGCTCTTCAATCCACAGCCAGGCTGTCCTCTGAATTCCTGCAGAACAGGCTCCAGCAGATCTGTGCTTGCTTCTGGTGCTGAGCAGCTGTTTCACAAACTGTTGGGTTATTGGAGTTTTGTGGCCATAATCCCTTGGTTCTCTCAGTTCTGTCACCTGCAGATTAAAATGAAAACCCTTGAAAATCAGGTGACAGCAAATCCAGCATGTCCAGGGATGTGTGTGAGCACAGGGATGTGTGTGAGCACAGAGCAGGCTGCTGTCAGGGAGTTGTTACACACCCCAGAAATGGAGGGCTTGACCCTGGAGAGTGTGTCTGGGAGAGAAGTGAGGAAACACAGCCAAATGTCCTGTTTCCTGTGAGGGAGACCAAATCCCCTTGAAAGCAGAAACGTAATTGTTCAGTGGTCAGGGCTCCTGGAACACTGTGTCAGTGCTGCCTGCACAGTGCCATCACACAAAGGTCTTGGAACCACAGAACCCTGGAAATGCTTGGAAGGGACATTTAAAGGTCATCACAGTCCCAGACACCTTCCACTGTCCCAGGCTGCTCCCAGTCCCAATGTCCAGCCTGGCCTCGGGCACTGCCAGGGACCCAGGGGCAGCCACAGCTGCTCTGGGCACCCTGTGCCAGGGCCTCACTGCCCTCATTGTAAGAATCTTCTTTGGGCTAAAGAGAAGCAATTTCCTTCAGTTCTCAGCTGGGTCATGCAGGAGGTCTGTGGCAGAAGGAGTTGTTATTGTGGATAGAAGAAATCAGATTTACAGGGAAAACCCTTACAGCTGTGGTAAGGGGCAAATTTTTGAAAATATTCCCAGCTACAGTCACAGCAGCCTCTTGGATGGTTCCTGGTATTATCAGAGATCCCAGCACCTGGAGTTATCAGAGATCCCAGCACCTGGAGTTATCAGAGATCCCACGGTGGTTTCCTCCGAGGAAATGTTGTCTAATGATGATTTGCTGCCTGCTACCACTGAAGATAATTCCTGCCATCTTTCCCCAGATCATGTGCAGCTGCAGCAGATTGTGCAGACAACACAGACCTCAGGCTTGACACAGGTGTCACACTTTTTATGTCATTTTTATTAGTGTCATTTACATTATTTTATTTCTTACCTGTCGCAGAGCTGCTCTTGGTTTCCATCACAGAGGAGGAGAAGGAGGGACAGTCCCAGGAGGGCTGTCCAGGGGCACACAGGTGGGAGTCAAGCCCGTATTCCCATCCAGCTGAGAACCTGTGGCTGCACCAATGACTGAGATGGAGTTAATCTTGATTTACCCAGGACACGGAAGGGGTAGAATTGAGCACAACAGGCTGAATCCTAGAATAGCAGAAGGCCACTGGAAAGGGAAGGAGTGCAAGGAGGAAAAGCTAACACATTGGCCTCTGTGATTCTGTCTTTGCAGGTCCCTCAGGCAACATAACCATAAACAGTCTCTTCAAAAAATGTGAATACTGTGCTCCTTTCTGACAGTTTTTTCCCCAGTTTCCTCCTGCCTTTACAAGTACTGAGGAAAAGAAATATTTAATGACAGGGTTTGATATTTTAGTGCAGGCTCTTGGTTAAAACACCACAACTCTCTCTGTGAAAGGGCAGCAATAGAATTACAAAGGAACGTGTTACAGCAAGTGAGAAGTTGGTTGGAAAAGGGAGGAAAGTGGAAAGAGGCAAAACTGCAGAACTCATGGAGTATCTTCAGGTGGAAATCACCACTGACTCATTTCAGGAGCCCCTTTCCAGAGCTTGCTGGGGAGGAAAAACCAGGCCAGTTTGGTGCTTTACCCTTCACCTTTCTGTAAGAGCAGAGCAGAGTTCCCTCCTCCATGATTTGGCTGTGACCTGTTCTTCTGACAGCATCCCTTTCCTTGAAGAAATTCTTCCTGGTGTCAACCCAAACCTCCCCTGGCCCAGCCTGGGGCCGTTCCCTCTGCTCCTGTCCCTGTTCCCTGGGAGCAGAGCCCGACCCCACCTGGCAGGGAGTTGTGCAGAGCCACCAGATCCCTCCTGAGCCTCCTTTTCTCCAGGCTGAGCCCCTTTCCCAGCTCCCTCAGCCTCTCCTGGGGCTCCAGCCCCTTCCCCAGCTCCGTTCCCTTCCCTGGACACGCTCCAGCCCCTCCATGCCCTTCTTGTCACGGGTGGCCCAGAACTGGACACAGCCCTCGAGGTGTGGCCTCACCAGCGCCCAGCACAGAGGCACAAGGTAAGGTGGGAAGTCCTCAGGGTGTCACTTGTCACCAAGGCCACGTTCTCACCCGTCCTGATCTACGTTTGAGGTTGTTCTCCTGCCCAGGTGAGGGAGTTGTGCCCTGCACCCAGGGAAGGGAACACACAAAGGAAGGGAACACAGAAAAATCACATCCTTGAGCCCCTGTGAAGCTCGTGCCACCCCGTGTGTCCTCACACACAGATTGCCACAGATAGCACCCTGGGCTGGTCCGGGCCCAGGCTGCTGCCCTGAACAGCACCCATCACTCAGTCAGAGTGTCAGAGTGTCAGAGTGTCAGCCTGGTGCTCCTGGGACAGGGCTGGAGCCCAGGAGATGTGGCACTGAGTGGTCCCTGTGCACAGACAACCTGGGACAGGGCTGGAGCCCAGGAGATGTGGCACTGAGTGGTCCCTGTGCACAGACAACCTGGGACAGGGCTGGAGCCCAGGAGATGTGGCACTGAGTGGTCCCTGTGCACAGACAACCTGGGACAGGGCTGGAGCCCAGGAGATGTGGCACTGAGGGGTCCCTGTGCACAGACAACCTGGGACAGAAATCTTGGCCTGGTAGCTGCAGTGAATAGTTCATGCTGCTCTCCCTCCCTCCCCTGTGGGATCTCAGCAGCAGTCTCCAGCCAACATAATTCTTTGTGAGTTACTTTCGTTAGCAAAACCTTTCACCCTGTGAAGATGTTCTACTTAATTAGTAAAAGTTCAATTTTTTTTGTCACTGACAGAGCTCCATACATCAACATGTCTGGAGAGTCATTAACTTGAAAATTAATCAGGGTGGGTAACAGCTGAATAGAGTCAGAGCCCTTTATGTTCCTTCCCACATCTCTGCCTCCCACTTGAGAACTTTTCAAGGAGGGGGATCCAAAAACCATCTCCAAATATCCAAGAGAGCCATTGCTAGGGAGCAGTGGAGTCAAGGGTGTCCCTGAGCCTGAAGGAAAGGATGAGAAACCAGAATCAACTGTGATCCACCTCGGTCAGACTGGTGAGGAGCTCCAGCTGAGGACTCTGGAATGATGATGGGACGCTGAGGTTTTCCTTCCACCTGCCTCTGGGAACACATCAAACCAAGCTTTTGCTCCCATGCACTGCCCCTCATATCCATTGTGCTGCCAGACGAGTTTGGTACAACCCATGGTGGCTCAGCCTGGGCTTCCTTCCCCATGGTGCCTTTATTTTTGCTTAGGAAAACACTGCTTGAGGTGTCTACTGCAATTTCCTACAATATCCCTTTTCCCCCAGTGTGTTGACAGCCACAAGGAGTCCAAATAACCAATGGCTCAGCACAGATTTGCATGTCAGCTTCTTCCTGGTTTGTTTTTTTTTTCATCTTTTTACCAGTTTATTCCCTGGCTATGGAGCCTGGGCTTTTTTCTGGCAGCTGGAACCCATCCATAACTGCATTCAGGTGGGGAATGTTGCATCAAGTTGTGCTGAGGGTGTTGGATGCTTTGCAGGGATGGGTATATTGCTCTAAGAGACTCCAAGAATAATAAAATCTGGTGTTCTTCCTATCTCCTGGGCACGGGACACTGTTCATGTGTCAGTCTCACATCACTTTTTCCTGCTCTGACACTTCTTAAAATTAACAGAGAAGTGTTGGTAGCAAGTTGTGGTGAAAAACACTGATATCCTTTATTTACTTTCTGTTATTATTATTATTATTGTTGTTATTGTTATTATTATTATTATTATTATTATTATGAGCATAGTAGCTGTCTTTACAGTTTGACTGGTAGCAAAGAGAAATAATTATGGACAATGCAACTGACTACAATTTTGTTTAAAAGTTTGCATAACTGATCACCAGCCTGCATATAAAATTGAACTCCCCATGCCTCATTTAAATTTCCTAGAGAACAAGACCAGACAGGAGAGGAAGGAAATGTTTTGCCTGCACAAAAAATGTATCTTCCCACTTTGTAATTTCCCTCCTCAGAATGTTATGAATAAAATGTGCAGGAGAGATTTCTCCTTTAAAATGCTTTTATTTGGTGATCAGCTCAAAGCGGCGCAGGGGGGGAGAGATGATGTACACACACACACAAAAAAATGTGGGGTAATTAACAATGAATGACTCACCTAGCACACCCCATCACTGCAACAACATAGATAAACTTTAAAACAGCAACTTATTTACTACAAGAATGTGTCTGAGGCGGGAAATTACAAAGAGTCCTGGCAGTGACTTCCTGGGCTCTGCTCTGCCTCCAGCGCTTTCCAGTCCTTCGTTGCCTCTGCTGATGCTCACGACAAAACTGTGGCATTCTGGAACCTTCTTTGACTAACAAGTGGCTCAGGGCTGCCAGCTCTGTCCTCACACTCCTGTCGAGTGTGGTTAAGTGAGTGTCCTCCCAAATGGAAGTGATTTCCCTGCCTCATCCCTGCTGGGGACGAGTCACGCCCAGACGGAATTGCGAACACCACGGCCTTGTCCCCAGGAATGAGGCATGAGGAACGTGTGTCTCGGCAAAAAAAGTCTGTCCTTGGTGTCTGACTGATTTATAAAGCTTGTTTTCAGTGTGTTTGTGAAGGGATAAAGGAGAAAAGAACAGAGCCTCATGCCTCAAAACTCCTTGATTCCTTGCAGTGAGGCATCCTTCATGAGCAGTTCTCTGCAGAGCTGCTCTCGTGCTTTCCTGGGCAAAACAAGGGGGTAAAACAAATGCTGAGTATTCACCCAAACCAACAGAGATTATTCATTTCCCTCCCTCCCTAGTCACTCCTTCTGGAAACAGAAGGGAAGCGGAATTTCTCTTTGGCTCAGCTGAAAATCTTTGTTTTCCATTAAGCATAAAGTTCTCTTCATCCTTAAGCTCAAGACAAATACAATTTGGATAACAGAAAAACCCTGTTTTCTTTTGAAGAGACTCTTCATTCCCAAAATGCCAAAATGGGATATTATCTGTCTTATTTGCTCTTGTTTCCAGATTAGCTTTTTGAGGGAGTCAAAACAAATCTGTGAAAATCTTCCTGCACCCTGAAATTACTTTTACAGCAAACAAAAAATTGACCTCTAACATTGTACCCAGCTATAGTTACAAAGATTTGTTTCAGGCTTTTCCTAGGCACATTTCCCTCTTCAGCTTTTATTAGCAAGGAGAGAAAAGCTCAGTTTCCAGATGATGTGGACTTTCAGGCCACACATGGTCTGCAGTGTGGGAGAGCTGCTGGAACGCTGGTAATCTCACATATACAGGCAGAAAATGCCCCAATCCCCCATCAAGATCCCATCTTTAAAGCACTTAACCATGGACCATTAGCACTTTAAATGTGGTGCAGATCATCAGGGCTGATTTAGACAGAAGAATGAAATGGTATTGATTCAGGATTATGGCCAGGTAAAGACACCATCATGCTGTTTGTTTTGTGCTTGATGTTCATTAAATGAACTAATTTATGGGTAGGATTAGTGTGATCTATAGAACAGAGGCCTGGAATGGAAAGCAGTACCCTGAACTGCATGAACTGGAGATTGGATTAGGATTCAGAGGAAGAAAAGGAAATATAGGTACTCTATGTACATTGGCCTGACTTCTGCTGTAGTGAGGAAAAGATGGATTCTCATGAGCATAAATACACAGCCTCAAGCTGCCAGTTTTCCATTGGATGGATCAGGAGAGGGTTCAGGTACAGAGCTGTAAATTGCTTCTCCCTGCACCCATAAATTAGCCCTAAATATCCACAGAGTTCCTGTTTCTCTCCTCTAAAACACCAGCTACAACAGCTTTCCCCCAAGGGTGCCCTTTTGGCATTTTGCCCTTGGGGTAGTCACTAATTTTCTCCCCTCCCCTGTGAACCCAAATTTTGCACTTGGCTTGATATTTACTTGGGGAGCTGATGAGAACATTTTCAAAATGGTTACATCTCAGTGGAAAAAAAAGTGAGTTTTGCATACAAGTATCCACAAGATCCAGTAAATGGATTTCCAGATTCTCCTCCCTTCTCCCAGCCTCTGAGAGTCAGCACCACTCCTGGGCAGGGGAATCCTGGAGTGTTGCTGTGAGTAGATCTGGACAGCCTGAGAGACAGTGGTCCCTGAGGGCTTAAAAACCAGCCTGTGTCTCTGGAGACACATTTCCAGCCCCCCTTGTGCTGGCAGTGTCTGCTGATCCTGGCTTTCCTGTTCCCATCTCACCTGCTCCATGCCGAGCACCCGTTTTAGGACAGGGACCACCACAGGGCCACAGTGCTAAGGACAAAGCAGCCTTGATCTCACCAGAGCTGTAAAGTGCTGGGATAACACCTGTGAGGAAAGCAAAGGCTCTCCATCCCCCTTCCTCTTGTCTGAAGCTGAGAGAGCAGTAAGCTGGTGTCCTCAAGAGGCTTGGAAAACAAATCACTCCTGTGTTTGTTAAGTGCTGAACTTCACACGCTTCGAGACAGGCAGACAACCTGCTCAGCTAATTAAGACCCAGGGTAGGGAGCAAAATGGGTGAAACTTCCACGGGAAGGCTGGAAAAACTCACTAGTTATTAAACTCTGTTAAGCCAAAGAAATGCCAGCACAGGCCCCTTTTCCTCCATCTCACAGCCCAGCATCATGCAGACATCACAGAGAGGGGAATCAGCTTTTCCCAAGTGTTTTACATCTTCACTGCAGCATCTGCCCCAGGCATAGAGCACCCAGGCAATTTGATCCAATTTGTTAGCAAGAGATATCAGACTTCTCCATGGTGTGTTTAGTCTCCCAATTCCAGGACGAAAAACCTCTGAGTGCAATTCTGGAGCAAAAATGGCTCCAAGGCACCCAGGTTAGATGAATGCACTTTAAAAGCATCTGTTAACTCTGTACTTCTTTTCAGCTGTAAAAATTACTTCATGTGCTGTCTGCAGTCCTCATTTATGGGACTTCAGTGCTCTGGTGGGTGGATGGAAGGAGGGAAGCCTGGAGCATGCAGAGGGGGAGGTACTGCAGAGCACTGTGCACAGCACATTTTGTAGTAATCACTTGATTTCTTCTCAGCCTCCTGCCTACAGGGTGATGTCTGTGCAGGAGCCTGGGCCTGTGATTTCCAAAGCCTCACTCATCCCCTGCTTGTTCACAAAACACAGCCTGCAAGGATTTGCTTCTGCTACACCGGCCACAGCAGGCTTTGCAAACTCACATTTGCCTGGTGGGCTCCCATCCCACCTTTCGTTTTCCAGCTGGCTCTGCCTGTTTAGTGGTGGGAGGACTCCCAGCGAGCAGGGGAGCCCAGCTGGCCAGCAGCTCTCCATCTGAGTGGCCCAAAGAGGCACAAAGGGAGCGGGATGCTGCTGGGGATGTGGAGCTGTAACCCTTGAGGGATGAATGTGGCACAGGCAGCCCACAGGGAGATGTGAAGAAGCAAATCCATGATCCCAGGGTGATCTGCTGCCCCAGCTCTCTCAGGACTCCTGTCCTTCCACACAAATATTTCACTGCCTCTCACCCATCAAGGCTCAGTGGGCACTCACCCCTTTCCTGCTACAAATATCTTCAATTGTCATTTGTTCCCACCAAAAATACTTCAAAAGGCTCAATTGTTCTTTTTTTCTTTACTGCTGTCACTCCTTTTTCCATTCCTGCTCGTCACACAAAACCAGAAGTAAATAAATGAAGCCCACCTTAATTTTACACACACATGTAAGCAGCACAAAGGAGCCATGAACATAATCTGCAAAAAGCACTAATTCCAGCAATCTTTCCCAGGGCCCTTCATGGCATTTGATGTTGGAACAGCCACTGTCAAACAGTGCTCTGGAATGGTGCTCTTTCTCCCATCTCTCCCTGACTCCATCCTCCTCTAAACCCTGGCCACCCTCCTTCCATGGCTCTCCCTGGCATCCCAGGGCTGTTTCCCTCTTCCTCCCTCTCTCTGGGCTCCCTCTGCACCCTCAGCTGCCCAGGGTGCTGGGGATGGAAGGGGCACCTCCTGCCAGTTGGGGGCTGAACTGTTGCCACTGGAGCTGGCAGCAGATGCTTCCTGATGGGGGCTGCACTCCTAATTCGGGGCTCTGTGGTTTGAGACAGAATCCAAATTATTTCCAATTAGGAGATTGCAGTGACAGCTGCTCTGAACAGGGCCTTCTCTCACAGCTGAGAACCTGCTCCACGTCCAGCTGGGGTTGGATACCTGCATTTCCAGCACGGAGAGCTCAGCCTGGGCTTTGTTATAACATCTTTTTCTTCCACCTCTTGTTAAGCCATTCCTCTCTCCCACACAACACCACTTCTCATGAGGAATTTGGCAGTTGAAACGTCCTTATCTCTCCCTGGCCAAAATCCATCCATTTTCTCCTTTCTATATGCAGAATTTAATTTTCCTGTTGTGCTGTCCAGCTCCCCCTCTTCCCAGTTCCCCCATTACTTCTGCCTGCCCTGAGATGTATGGGCCTTGTCAGGCAGTTTGGGCCTGACCCAGGCAGCCAAAATCAGAAGAAAACCTGGTTTTATTTTGCCTGGGGAGAATTCATCACAGAAATTGTCTCATTTAGGGAAATTAAGGATGAAGGAAAGGGAGAGCTGGAAATTTCTTCTGGTTTGGTGTTAAAAATATATCTATATACTGCTGTGTTAAAGGCTGGTATTTTCTTCCCGCTTTTCTTTCACTTTTGTCCAACCATATCACACGGTCCAGAGGCAGAATTCAGGAGAAAGAGGCATTGGGCCCCTTGCTGGCTGGAAAATTCAGCCTGTGGTAAAGAGTGAAAAGGATAAGGCGCTGTTGAACAAGAAGACACGTCTCTCCCCATTCTGTGCCATAACTACTCATCAGAGGCAAATCTAATCCTAAAAATACAAACCAGACAAATCCTTTGGAGGGAGGAAGGGGAATATGCGGGTGCTGGCTTTAGTTATGATTCAGTTAAGTCCTTGTTTGTTTGGAGACTGAGCCTCTTGAATCACAGCAGGGCTGAGCAAACCCAGAGCGAGCCTCCAGTGGTGCAGAGTCCTGGGGAGCCTCCTCCAGAACTGCTGTCTGCCCTCCCCAAGCACAGGGACATGGGTTTTCCTGCTCTCCCTTGTCTGTCCCCCAGCCCCAGATGCAGTGAAAAGTTTGTGGTTTCCTCGGGGAGAACTCCCAGGTTTTTTCTCTTACAGGGGAAGGCACGGCTTGGCTGCCCCACGTTTGCCCCTGGGAGCTGGAGAGCAGATCTGGGGGAGGTCTGAAATCAGAATGCTTTCTTTGCTATAGAGCCCCCACATCTGGAGGGAGCCCAGGATCCCTGTCAAGAAACTCTTGGCCTGGGGGGACAGCACCCATGTGGAGAAGGTGGCCCCAAGGGGAGGCCAGGTCCTGCCTGGACACAGGTGATGTGAACAGCAGTGCTGGGCTGGGAGCAAACCCCTGCTGGTGTCAAATCCACTGGCACCTACAAGAATTTTGACAGCAGCTTTTGGCACATGGGGTTTGTCCTGATCCCTTCTTGGCTGTGCTCTTAATAGCCCTTTTCATTTTCCCTGGGATCCAAGAGGGAAGATTTCAGTCCAGGAGATTTTTCAGCAGTATTGGGATGAGAGTTGTCTATTAATTCATCTGAAGCTCTTAGGTGCTCCAGAAGATAAGTGCCTTGTAAATACAAATAAATAGATCAGATTAGACCTTGACAGTGGTTCATGCAAAAGGCATTTTTGTGTGCAAAAAATAATAACATTGTAGAGAAATAGTTGTTGTTTGAAGCCTTGGGCTAGAGCTTCCATAATTGATATTGTTGGAGGAAAGATGAAGCTAATGGAGAAGAGCTGCTGTGATTGCCCTTTTGTCATTGACTAATTCTTCCAGCAAACAAAGTGACATTACCCAGCTCCCATTTAGACCTCCAAGCAAGTGGTCACATTTTTCAAGAGAGCACAGCTCAATGAGCACTGAATCCTTTCACAACTCTCCTTGCCAGTGCTGTAATTGCAGGGATGAGGGAAAGGGGAGTGATGTTGAAAATCTGCCCTCTCCTTTACATCCTGACTGCTTGGAAATCTCAGCCACAGCATGGCTCAGAGAGAGGCATGAAAAATGTCACTGCCCAAGAATCCAGACTTACCCAAGTCCCTGATTAATAAAAAAAAAACAGCAATTTCAAAGGCAGTGCAAGGAGAAGATTTTGGGTTCCTGTGATTATCAGGTCAGCAAAGGTTGGCCAAAACTTGAGTTTGACCCATCTAGGCCCAAGCTCCCAGCACATGGGAGGTTCCTCCAGTGATGTAGGTTCACACCTTTCTAAGCTATAAATGGAGGCAGACCCTGGATTTCAATTTTACCATGCAAAAATAATAAAAAAAAAAACAAACAGAAAGGCAGAAATAAACACCTGAGTGATCTTGGGAATCCTGAAACTAACAGCAGTTTTTTGCCTCCAACAAGTTACAGTGAAATACCAGCATTGCTCCCTCAGCCCCATCATATTAGGTACAAAACACAAGTGCTTAAAAGCCAGGGATAAATAATTAACAGCATCATACATCCTTTATTCCCTACATAAAGCATACAAAGGGTGAAATCCTGACCCTTCCAAAGGCAACGTCAAGGTTCTTCTTGACTTTAGATGAACTTGTGTTTCACCTGAATTGTTTTTCAAAAGCAATGAAATGTGTCGTAAGATTCCTCCACAATCTTAATTCTGACCCAAGAGAGATAATTTTCTATCATCACTCCTTGAATTTAAACAGAAAACAAACCCTTTTTAAAAATGTGAAACACACCTGCCAAATGAATGTTGATTTGAACTCAAACAATATTATGGAAATCCTTTTTTTTTTTTTTTAGTATATAAATGGGCACATCTTCACTTACTGCAAATTCAGTATCACTTAACAGTAGTGGTACTTAAAAATACTTCAACTAACTAATGGTATTTGCACCTGAGAATATTCTTTAAAAGAAAATGTTTGTACACCATATTCAATGAAATAAAAATGCCACATAAAAGAGGAAAAAGAAAAGAAAATAATTCACAGGTTAAGCATGAGGTTGTTTTGTCAAAATAAAAAGTACACTTCTTTGTACTCTGCTTAAAAACATATATTTATTATGTGGGTAGCACAGAGTTTCAGGAGTCCTTAATCATTCATTTCCCTGTTTTTAAGTGTGAGGGCTTTGCAAATGATGTGATAAGTAAATACATTGTTGTCACTTAGCAACCTTAACTTGTCTCTGAAATGAGTTGTTTGTTTCTATAATAAATTAGATGCTCGGATTCCATGGAGATGAGCAGAGACCTTGTCTGCTTTGCCGGAGCCCATCCTGGAAAATGGGATATTGCTTGGAGGGATGAGCTCCTCACTCAGAGGAGCAGCTCTTCATTCCTGTCCACAGCACAGAACTTCCCTGGCTGTGATTGTGCTGCTCTGAGGACAAGACTCATTCTCCTTTTGGGCAGAAAACATGAAATTTTAGCCTTAGCAATGGTGAACTCTCCAGTGTCCAGGACATGGTGGGTTTGCAGCCAGCTCTCAAATGCTTTTGTTGTTATCATCAGCCTCCAGTGAAAAACCTTATTCTTCACTCTAAGCCCCACTCTTGGAAAACAGCAGTTTTTCACCTCCAGGCAGCCCTGCTAGAACCACACTGGCCTCTTCTTGGCCCCTAATTGCTCCTTTATGTCCCTTTTCTGCTGTAACAGGGCTCCAAGGCCACTTTAGGCAGCTGGAGGAAGATTGCTGCCCTCTGGGAAGCCCGTGATAAAGAACCTCCACTGTGGCTCCTGCAGATGGGAACTGATGCCACACCTGGAGGGCTGTGTCTGGGGGAAAAAGGAGAGAAGACAAATAGCATGGCTGAGATGGAATTCCCTCCCTCAAATCTGAGCTTCTGGTATCTGGGAGTAAATTAAAGCACAAAGGTTAATAGAGAATGTCAAAACAGATTTTAGACAACTCTGTTCTCTTCTAAAACTGCATTTAATTGTACAAGACTCCAGTAAATCCCTGGACACTGCTGATCTGCTAGAGCTCACCTGGTTCTTCCAAACCTTCTCCTCTCTCACTCCTTTCCTGTATTTCCTGACTTTCACACAATCTGCTCGTATGGCTGTTACAGCTTCTTGAGTTTAAATTAATCTTTCAAAGAAGGATGAACCACACAAACTTTCTTTTGGTTTTAGAAATCACATCCATATTCATAATCCACTAATCATGTTTGATAAATCAGAATTCGTTGTGAAACACTGTAACCCTTGGTGTTGCTTCACTTTTTAATCTCGCAGGGGAAGCAATCATCGCTGCCAGGGGGCTGGGCTGGGCTGTCTCGGGTGTCTGCTTGAGTCAGCTCCCTTGTTTGTACAACGCAGCTCCTGCTCCTGGATCTAAGCTATCATCTAAGAACCTAATTAAGTCTTCAGCACTTCAGTAGAGAGAGGAATCTTCACAGTGTGAATCAAACACCATCTTCTCAGCGATGCCGGCCCGAGCCTGCAGCTCGGCTGCGAGAGCAGCTCCCAGCTTTCTTCTCATTCCAGTGGTGTCCCCACACTGAAACCTTGAGATGCTTTGCTGCCAGGGCAGCCATGGGAAGAATTGCACCTGCAGTCAAAGAATAGCCAGGGAGGTGTTTGCAGGGATCAGCAGGGTGTGTTATTATGCAGAGGCTGGTTTGACCAGGTGCAGTGTGTGGATAAGGGCGAGGAGGTGGCGTTCCTGCCCCTCACATCATTTGGACAGGAATGTGCATGTTTGTGTATTAACTATTTGCAAAATGGGTTTTTTTGGCAACACCTAGATAAGTGCAAGATTAGCTACATCACCTTGTTTCTGTACCCCTATCAGTCCACTAATCCTGATCTTTCCTTTGGAGGAGGAGTCTTCACATGAGTCCAGTTGCTCTGATTGATTCCGTCTGCTTCTCCTGCTGCCAGCTCCAAGACGATCCCTTCTTCCCCACAGGCTGAGGCAGGAGACAAGCAGCCCACACTGGGGGAAGGACAGTGACAAAGTGAAGTACTCTGGGCCACAAACCTCCTCCTGGGGATGATGTCAAGGTTCTGGCTCTGCTCCATACACTGGAGTTGCTCTGCTTTCCCACACTCCCAAGTTTTGGGCTCCAACGCTTTTCCAAAGATATACAGCTTTTATTTGCTGAAGCAGATTCTAAGCCTGCCACACTTAATAATTCAGTGGTGAACTTTCGAGCTGTGTGCAGGTTGAAAAATAACTTGCTTTAGTAAGTACAAAATCTCCATTTCTGCTGCCTTTGCTTCTCCTTCCCTCCTCCTCTCGCCCGTGGCCCCAGCAGCCCCTGCAATCCAAACACTCCCCGTTAGGATATTTTGGAGCAAAAAGGAAAGGCAGGAGGGGGAGAAGAAATTCATTTCCTCTCTGTGGGATGTTTATTGTCTTTCCTGCTCTCAGCCATCCAAGGTCTCTGTCGTTTTACGTGATATTTTATAATGGGGACAGTTCTTGTGGGTACCAATGAGCTCATCTGCAGAGAACGTGGAGCCTGGGGATTTAAATTCATACCTCCCTGCCACGGCTGTAATTGGGACTCCCAGGAGAGGAAACCCTGACAAGGGACACAAATAACCCCTGCCAGACCCCTCTGGAGTTCTGTAGCAGCGGGAACCCAAGGAGGACTTCCATGACCAAATTACCCTTAAACAAATGCTCCAGTCTCCAGTAACTAAGGCTGTCACTGCTGAAGGTCAACAAGGTGTGTGTGCAACTGGATTATTGGGTTTAGTTCCCATTGCCTGCTCCCAGTCAAAGACCAGGAGCTGCAACACTGGCAAAACAGAACTAGAAGAAGCTGCAAAACTAATTAAAACTCGTTACTCCAATTGTCTAGGAATACATTTATTTAGGCCTTCCCTACCCCTCTAGCTATGCAGGCATAATTACACCAGCACTGTTTCCCTGAATATAAATGAATAAAATAAAGCACACACGTTTTCTCTCCTGTGAACTGAAATTTGGCAATGTCTGTGATATTCATTTGGGGAGCTGATAAAAACATTTTGAAGATGTCAGCATCTCAGTGGAAAAGAGGAGGTTAAGAAAGATTGATAGGCAGATAGATATGGATGTGCAGATATATCCATAGATATAGATGTATAAAAATGATTTGCAGTTTGCTTCTTTTCTCCCACCCTTTTGCAGTAAGCTTTTTAGGGAAACTACGTATTGTAGAAATAGATGTAATTTCCATGGAGGAGGAAAAATAATTAATGCTGATGTGTCAGCTGCCAGGGCATGTATTTCAGGTGCTGCACTGCTTTAACTGTTGGTTAAAAGAGGAAAAGTCCCCATAACTGAGCCACAAACTGTGCTGGTGTAAAAGTTCTGTATTGACCTTCTTCAAAACACAAATAGCTCCTTCTGATGAAAATAGTAAGACAAAAATTCCAGATGTCATGCAAAAACCATGGGATTAAATTCTCAGACTGGATTATGTAGTACCTTCAAACTTGAAGAATAAATGAGTTGTTGTTGTTGTTGTTGTTATTGTTGTTGTTGTTGTTATTATTATTTAATTTATTCTGGATTTCCTCCCAGAATGTGCTGGGTTTGAAACACAAACTTACTCAGTTAGCACAGAGCTTTCTTGTAAGCCCAAGGCCCGGCAGAATCTGTAAGTTCCACGAGAGCTTGATGGCACTCAGGAACCTCAGGAAGACTTCCTTAGGAAAAACCAGTGGTGGTGCCTGGGGGCTGCTCTGCTCCTTGCCCACTGTTTGTGTCTCAGCCATCAGCTGGGGCTGCTGCTCCTGGCAGAGCCCTGTGACAGCCCCTCCCCGGGGTCTGGCTGCAGCAGGCGCCGTGTCCTGGCCTGGTGTCCCTGCCACGCTCCAGTCGTGCTCCTCTTGGTGAGCTGGGCTGCTCCCCACTGCCAGAGGAGCAGCTCATGCCACAGGCTGGCATTCCCTGGCGTTCCCTGGCGTTCCCTGGCATTCCCTGGCATTCCCAGACATTCCCTGGCATTCCCTGGCATTCCCTGGCATTCCCAGGCATTTTCTGGCATTCCCAGATATTCCCTGACATTCCCTGGCATTCCCAGACATTCCCATACATTCCCTGGCATTCCCTGGCGTTCCCTGGCATTCCCTGGCATTCCCAGGCATTCCCATACATTCCCAGGCATTCCCTGGCATTCCCAGACATTCCCTGGCATTCCCTGGCATTCCCTGGCATTCCCTGGCATTCCCTGGCTTTCTCTGGCATTCTCTGGCATTCCCAGGCATTCCCTGGCATTCCCAGGCATTCTCTGGCACTCCCAGACATTCCCTGGCATTCCCTGGCATTCCCTGGCATTCCCTGGCATTCCCAGACATTCTCTGGCATTCCCTGGCATTCCCTGGCATTCTCTGGCATTCCCAGGAACTGCAAACGTGCCGTTCAGGACTCACCTCCCTGCAGCTGCTCCTGTGAAGGGCAGAGCCCAGGGAGTTTTTCCTGGATGACATGCCAGGGGGTGGGAGGATGATCTCCAGCCCTCGTGCTGCCCATGCCAGTGCAAGGAGATGCCCAAAGACCCTTCCCCGGGTCCTGAGCTGCCCAAACTGCCCCAGCAGGTGCAGCCATCCTCTAATGCCACCACAGCCTGCCCAGCTCAGCAGCTCACATCCTTCCTAGCACGCCCAAGTTTTCCCAATGTCCCAGTTGCTCAGGGCTCCAGGCCGTTCAGTGCTGGTGGCAAAAATGACAACCACAGAAACAGACTTTTGTGTGTTACCCTCAGCTCACAATCACCAGCAGATTATTTAATTGCATGGGAAAATGTTCTCTTTAATCTTTTAGAATTAGTCATCTCTTCCTCAGTCATCTCTCTATATTTTTGGTTAGATAGAGTGAAAATCTTAATATATCAGTGACATTTATAGCACATGTTAATATTATAAAACGTCAGAGCTCTATTTGCAGAAATGAATACTGATGTGATGGCAGTGTTTTATTATGTCAGTGACTTTTATTATAAATATGATAAAACAGTGCCATTTTTTTTTTCCCCAAATAAAAAATAAAACCACCTAATAATTTATCCCAAGGTTACCGCTGTGCTACCTGGTTAATTTATTCAATAGCAGTGCTAAAAAAAATCCACCCTGCAATGGATTTTCACGTTGTGTGGTCATTTGATGGATGTTCTCATTGACCTGGAGGTTTGTTTAGGATTAGAGCATGACAACATGCACAGGAACAGGGCTCACACTGCAGCTTCCTGGGGACACAAAGCCAGCAGGTGAAACCTACTTTTAAGGGGGTGATTAATCATTACCAGAGAGTGAAATGTGGCTGGGATGTGACGGAATCTCCGCTGCTCTCTCCAGGAGTGCTGAGATTGCCAGCCCCAATCCCACCTGCCCTGTCTGCAGGTGAGGCTCTGGAGGGGGTTCCCTGCTCCCCTGGCCCCCAGGGTCATGCCCAGAGATCCAGGAGCTCTGGGTGGGGTGTTGAATGAGCCCATTTCATGGGCTGTGATCCCACCCTACGAATTCATCTTTATTCCTGCAGCTAGTATTTACTGTGGTACGTTGAACTTGTCACAGCTGGTAGTAGCACTTCCAGCCCCCCAAAAATGGCAAATTCACAAAAAATTAAGAGTTTGTTATGAGGAAAATGATTTTTTATGCAAAAGATTAGTAAATAAGGAGGATTTCTATAAATTTCTGCTCTGTCTCTGTTTAAATTGCCTTACTTATCTTTGAAAATTGTAGGCCTGTAAGAATCATCTTTAACAGCAATAAAATATTAATGTATTTAAAAGACAGAATGGGAAAGCTTGATTTGATTCATACAAAGTAACATGACTCCAAGTGCAGGGATTTTTCAGAACAGCAAGGAATATCATGGAATTCCCTCCAAAGTTAGAAGCAGCCACAATAATGAAGCAGCACATCCATGGTCTCTGAGCTGCATTATGAGGGATCTGTTCCCTGGGGAGAAGCTCAGAGAGGATGGAGATTGCAGTGTTGAGATGCTGTTGCCATGGTTAGTGGTGTGCAAGGCTTCAGGATTTATATTTCTTTTAATTTAAACTTTTTTTTCTCCCCTCCTCTTCTGTCGCCGTGCAAAGGGAAATCCAAGATTCCAGTCCTTGCAAGAAAGGCATCTCTTTTGGTTGGTGGCTGGGAGGAGGTCAGGGAGAGGCTCTTGAAGATGCCTGTCATGCAGTAGTAGATAATCAATCCAGAGGGAAATTCAATTAGCGGGTGTTTTTGGTGGCAGGCATCTCAGATGTCTGGTGAGACAGCCAGGCTGGTCTTTCAGAACCCTCTGGCGCTGAGACCTGGCAGAGTCAGAGCTGAGAGGAGGTGGGCAGAGGGGTCTGTGGGGGGCAGGGAGGGAGAAGCTGAGGGGCCAAAGGGACACCCCCTTGAGACAGCACCAAACTGAACAGCAGCACTGGACAGGGAGGCTTCCTTTCATTCCTTGAACGGAAAACATCCCCAGACTGCCTCAGCTCAGCTCAGTAACGGGATGCTGTGTGGGAAGAGAAACTCCTGCTGGTGTCCAGCGCAGAGAGCTCCCCGAGGTGTGGAGTGACCATCCCCTGGGTCACTGCCAGTGGGACAGGGTGGGCTGTGTCCTGGCTGGGCAGGACCCTCCTGCCCCCTTCCTGCAATGGCTCATCAGGCTGTGTCCTGATGGTGTTTATGGAGCCTCCCTGGGGCTCCAGCCTGAGGGAGCACAGCCACACAGGGCTTCTCCCTGCCCCTCCCACAGGTGGCTGCAGACAGAACAGCAGCTCTAAAACAAAGTGCTGCAGCTTCCCTTTTAAATGTTCCACTGGGCTCCTGAGAAGGTTCTCAGACACCTGCGAGGCTCTGAAGGATGCAGTGAGGAGCCCACTCATTCACAGCACTGCCCAGCTGCTCCCAGCAGCAAAAGGTTCCCAGCTCATTTCATTGTTTAATTTCTTTCATAAGGAGGGAGAGGGGACGTAACCCTTCCTTCCCTGGATTGCAAATGACTGTGGGTACACTCAAAGTAAGGTAGTTGTGACAAGTTATTTACCCCTGGATGAAACGCCCTGATGAAGAAGCATAAATCATGGTTTATTCAGAATATTTCCGAATGAAACCTTCAGGAAAGCCTGATGTCCTTCCATTTCTCCTGCTCTCAAAGCAGCTGCTCCCAGTATGGCACTGACTTGGGTTGCTCTCACTGCAGACTCTCATTGGGGTCTTTTATTGGCATTTAAAGTGGGGTCTGTAGAAACACCCTTCTGTACAGCAGCCCTTTGCACTCAGGAATTTAAAGATGCACCAGAAATAAGGCTGGAAGCAAGGTCTCCTGAGATCTGGGCTGCTGAGATCTGGGTACAGATGTGGCTGCAGATGTGCTGCTGTTCTTGCAGCCCAGCTAAAACCAGCACTGATGCAGTGCAGTGGGAGAAAGGGACAGAATCTATAAACATTTGTTATAGCTCTGTCTCTATCACCACATCTCTGTGTCTGTATATACCTGCCCAGGTACCCACCTGTGTGTTTCCCTGCAATCCTGCTCTGCACTCCTGCCTGACTCCTGCCCTCTGGCAGTGCTGAAGTGCTCCTTGTCCTGGTGCTCACCAGGGAATTCCTGTCGTGTCCTCACTGGGGCTGGGATTTGTTCACATCTCCCTTCCAGGTGAGGTTTTATACCTCCCATTTCCCCTAATCTCACGCTTCAGGAGCGGGCCGCTGGGAGAGAGATGGTGTGAGGGAAGAAATTCCCTTTTGTGTGTGCTGGGATTTCAAAACACGGCGCTGGAGAGCAGAGCTGAGCCTGAGGTCACCCAGGAGATGCCTTTAGTGAGCTCCAGAGAGAAAAGCGTGGCGTGATGGTGCATGTAATACCAGCAAGCCAGTGGAGCCTGAAGCAGAGCAGTGTCTTCAAGCTGGTGTTCCTCTGGAATATAGAACAGAGTCTGAATGGCTGAAAGGGGCAGAGCTGTGAGGGGCAGCTCAGGGAGGGAGAAACGTGGGCTAAAGGTGAAGGGCAGCCTGTGTGAGATGACAACACGGAAGAAACTGTAAAATGACAGAAAATAGAATGATGGGATGACGTGAGCAGTCAGAGGGAATCTCTGAAAGGCCCTAATGCAAAGGCAAAACTGCCAAATCCATGATGTTGCTGATAAATATGAACAGAGCAGGGAAGGAGTGGAGCATCTCAGGAACTGAGAGAAGGACTGGAACAGGATTTTGAAGGATAAAAAATCTGCACAGAGATGGTTGTGAGAACCAGAAGCATTGGCCTGAGGCAGAGAAGAAGGATAGAGGAGGTAGGACCAAAGCACAGAGATGCACAATTGATTTATGGAGAGAGGAGAGCTTGGGAGAGGAGAACAGCCAAGGGGAAACACTGGCAAGAAGAATTCATTTGAGGGAGAAGTAATGCCATGGACAGGGACAGCTTGCCAGATCTTGGTACTGTCTTCATTTTAGTTTGTCACTTCGCTGTAACTTCACCTCCATCTCCACAATCACCTTACTGAGCTCCTTCAGGGTGACTCATTAAAAGGGGAGGAAAAAAAATGGAAAAAAAAGAAAAAAAACAACAAAACCCATCTGTTTCTTATCTAAACTGAAAGGGCGAGATGTGGGGTTTTTTGGGTTTTGTTTTGTTTTTTTTATTTGGGCATGAAAATACCTTTCCGAGTTCTGCTGGCATTGAATTTGTTTACTCCTTCTCTGGACTCTCACTTGCCCCTCTCTGCTCCTGCTGCTCACAGTTTCTCCTAAGTGGAGGCAAAGAAAGTAATGGCCAGGTTGGAGGTGAACTTCTAAACCCACAATTTCTGAGCAGCTTCAGAAGGAAACAAATGGAAGCTGCTCGGGCGTAATTTAGGAAATGGCTGGAGATGGATGTGTGTTTGGACCTGAAACAAGAGCAGGGAGACCGTGAGCTTTGGTACAGCAGGAGGATTTTCTGCTGCTTTGAAGAAGCCAGGATTGCTGTCTCAGGGATTAAAAAGGATGTTAACAACACCTCCAGATGTGTGATGGAGCCCAGGTGAAAGTGGCCTTCCCCTTCCTGGAAAGTGACCTGGGCACTGTGGTGACACTGTGGTGGCAGTTAATGGTGACAGCTTTATGAGCACATCTGTAATGGTGAGGCTGAGCCCCTGGATGGCTCCAAATGGGGGTTTTAAATGCCATGAGACCAGCTGTGCAGAGTTTTGTGTTGCAGAAGAACAGCAGTGAGAAGGTCTGTGCCAGTTTCCCATCTCAGGATGTGCATGTGGATGTGCACG
This sequence comes from Nicator chloris, assembly GCA_013400495.1. Classification (NCBI taxonomy): domain Eukaryota; kingdom Metazoa; phylum Chordata; class Aves; order Passeriformes; family Pycnonotidae; genus Nicator; species Nicator chloris. Next base: position 165,477 of record WAAE01008424.1, read on the forward strand.
TGTGTGCTCTGAAGCTGGGAGGGCTGCAGTGCTCTCAAGCTCTCCCTGCTGTCCCAGGGAGAGGAAATCCCAGGTCTGATCTGAAGTGAAAAGGAGCAGGAAACACAATGTCCTTTGAAAAGAGGAGCATCATTCCTGCTGGCCTTGTCCACAGAGATGGGGATCTGACAGAAAACTGCCTTATCCGTGCCTTGCAGCAGGAATGTGTGCAGAGCAGCCAGAGCAGCAGCATCTCCTCTGCTTTGGGCTCGCTCAGCCTTTCCCTGGGGCTCCAGGGGTCTTGTTCCTATTAACGTAATTGGCAAACACATTGTTCAAATATTAGCAGTGGCAGCAAAGCCATTGTGTGGGATAAGTCAAGGCAAGCAGTGCCTTCGCTCACAGCACTCAGACCTGGGCACTGCTGCCAGGCCTGTCAGGTGCTGAGTGTGATCCAGAAATGCTGTCCAGCTCGGAGGCTGCCTGAGCTGCTCCAATCTCAGCCATCATTAATTTGACTGGGGATAAAACCGCATTTAAAGGCCACTCTCTGCAACTGGAAGCAAGTGAGAAAGCATTTGGCATGACATCCATCTGCCCCAGGTGCAGGGAGGGAGCGAGGCAGAGCTGGGTGGGAGCAGGGAGCTGGGCTGAAGGAGCCTTCCCATGTCCACCTGTTCCCTGCATCCAGCTCTCCCTGGCTCCAGCATGTCATCCCAGGAAGAGGTGAAGCAGGAGAGTTGCATAAAGCTGGGGAAAGGTTTGGATCAGCAGCTTCCCCAGGACAGGAAAATGCCCTGATGGCTTTGCTGCTGCACCGTGGTTGTGTAAGGCACGAGCAAGGAGGGTTTGCAGGTACTTGGTTGAGTAGTGCTTCATGGGAAATGTTTGTAGGAGTGAGCCAAATCCCACAACCCCGCTGAAATCAATAGCATTTTATGCCAGGTATGAACAGGGTCAATATTTTTATGATGATGCCTTCACTGATATATTGTTTGCCCTAAAAAAATGGAATGAAAGTGATGATAAAACTCAGGTTGTGCTTAAGCATCCAGACATGTGAATACTGCAGATCCTCTATGACAATAAAGAGGATGGAAGGAAGATCTTTTGAATTCTTTATTGATGAATTTAATGTAGCAGCTAACACCAAGTCAATGACACAATGAAGGGACTGAAGTTGCCAGGGCCACATCTGTGCTTTGGGCCGGTGCAATTCTTGAGGGTGATAATTTGGGTCATTAACAATTCATCTCCCTGCCGAGGCTGTGAAAAGGAGTGCCAGTAAGATCATCCATGGCAAGGGGGTTGGGATTAGATGATCTATAAAGTCTCTTCAAGCCCAAACTGTTGTTTGATCACAGAGATCTCCAGGATGCTTTCCTGTAAATCAGATTTCCAGTGAGAGGAAACTGGAGAGAGTATCCATGCCACTGAGATTAATGGGAATGTGCTTCCTTACCACTGCCCTGCACACAGCAATCCCAGACATCTCCTCCTTCATACCACTGCCCAGTGCTCCCAGCTTCCTTTGATTTGTCAGATAAACCCCTTGATCTTAACCATGTATATTAAGGAATTTTATTTTTCCTCTTTTTGGTCAGCAAAGCATGTACTGCTTTTTTTTTTTCTGTATATGCAGCTGGAAAAAAACCCCAAACCCACAGCTCCCCACCACCATGATGATCCCAGCACATCCTAAAGATTTAAAACAGGCAAGACACATAAATGAGAATTCAAAACACGCTTGTAAAAACCTAATGCATTTTTTACCCACTCTCCTGCTGTTTGAACACGGAAAGCTGGGCACACCCTGGCCACAGCTGACACCTCTCCTGCTATAGCTCTGCTGGAGTGGAGATGAGCTACAGCAGCAGACAATTGGGCCCATTTGGACAATTTTTCTCGTGACCAGCAATTTAAAACATAATTTCTGAAGGCAGTGGGTGTTTGAGCACTGTTGCCTCTGCTCCCTCCCTGTGGGCTGCTCGGAGCCCTGGCCATAGAGCCCCTGGAGATGGATTGTCCCTCCTCCTTGGCAAACCACCCAGACCACACTTCCCAAACCACTGACACCGAAAGGAAATCCACCCAAAGTTGTCTCTGCTTCAGGTGTGTCACGTCCTCCCTCTCCTATGGGTAAACTGGGCTATGGAGGGGACACCTGCACTTAAAATTATCAATAATAACAATACAGATTTCAACACAAACCTCATATCCTACTCCTTGAAATCTTTTTCTCCTTCAACTCAACGTTATGCTTTAGGTGGAAGCCTGTCTTTAAATGAGAAGGAAGCAAAAGCTGTGGTTTCAGCAGCATTTCTGCTGGAATTAAAAGCCCTGGAGCTTCTGGTACATTGTTGTGTTCATTTAAAGTTTGTTAAAATTAATGGAGGGAAAAAAGAAAACAAAAATCATTACAGGAAGATTTTTACTTCAGTATGTATAAACTCAGAGAGATTGATGAACTGATTTTATTTTTTTCTACACAAACATTCTGTTAATGAAGTATTTTGCTGTTTATTTACCTTTACAAATACCCAAGGACATCTTTGCAGTAGGCTTTATATTGCTCCCTAGGAAACAGAAAGCTTGTGGGTCTAGGGAAATATTTTTATTTAACATTTATACCAGACCACAGACCTGATTCACATGTCAAATTTTGCCCCACTAAGATATTTCAATGTATCCATAAGAGAGACAGCAGAAGAAGTTGAACAGAAATGCAATTTGGCTGCAAGAAAAAAAAAAGATAGTTTGAAAACACAGAAAAAAAAATATTTTAAGTTAAAATCCTCCAGGTATGTCATTTTTGTCTCATGATAATGATATTTTGGGGCACATTATTCTCTCCCACGGTCTTCAGAGTAGGGCTTGTACCTGCCTACTTCAAAGGAAATGTTGAAGCAATTTCTGTGATGCTGGCATTTTTCAGCTGATTTATTTTTATTTTTATTTTGATAGGAACCAACTACCACTTTGCAAATATTTTGATGGAAAATCCCTAGCAGTTTCCCACAATTCAATGAACTCAATTAGATTCCTTGCACGGTCTAAATTCCGTGAAAACCAGCATCCAGAATCTGTCTCCAGGGGAAACATGCACACATTTTTATTGGGTTTGTTACATCTGGATCTTCCTTGGTCACAGCCCCTCTGATTTGTGCTGTTCCCACGGATGACTGAGCTTTATCACAATTTTGGATGCTCCTCCTTTGGGTGTTCTGTTGCATCCTGCAGACAATGAACTGGAGAGGTGCAGGGAAACAGGAGAAGAGGAAAGATGGATTTTGAGGAGCATAATTTCAAATCCATGTCAGAATCCTGTGACCACTCAGCCCTAAACAGGTTTTTGTCTCCCATTTGCCCATCCCTGGGCCACTGTTGTGAGCATCCACGTTCATTCCTAGCAGGTTGCCACTCCGTTTTCCAGGCTGTATTTGCTGATATTCCTGTGGCAAACCTGGAAACGGGAAATCAGATGCAGCTGCAGATCCTGGGAAATCTCAGATGTTTCCAACAGGCTCCCTTTATTATCCCCACCACCTTATTTTTTGGCACCAAAAGCCAACTAACCATGAAATAGGTGCTTCAGCCATGGGAAACTGAACACATCTCACTTGCTATTTCCCTCCCTCCATGGTTCTGTTTCATGTTGAGTTTTGATGAGCCTTATGGATATGTGCCCTTGGATGATCCAAAGTTTATGAAATAACAATGAGATCCTCAAAGGAGCAGCAGGATAACGTTTGGTGAGGAAAACCAAGCAGGTGACAATATAAAGGAAAATGGGGGAAAGAAGGGGAAATAGGAAAAGAGAAATAAAGTAATGCAAAAATGAAAAAAGGGAAAAGTCTAAAAGGACAAAGTGAAGATGGAGGAGGCAGAATGGAGAGGATGAATGGGAGGGCTGAAGGAAGGCAAAGGAAGGGGAAAGCTGAGTAAGGAGTGATGAAAGAACTCCAGTGATGGGTTTGCAGGTGCATCTCAGCAGGTTGCCTCTGATGGGCTCTCTCAGGGACACAGCGTGGCACCCGGGCTAATTTATAAAGGAAATGAAAAGGAAATGGACTCATTATAAGGAACACCATTAATTCACCTCTTCAGACTCCACTGTTTGAACAGAGAGCCTCAAACCTCTCAGTTGTCATTTGTCTGTTCCATTCTTCTCTGGTGGAAAGGACTGGTGAGCACAGACGCCCCCAAAAGGCTGCACAGCCACTAATTAGCATATATATTGTTTGTCCTGGGACAAATTTATAGCAAACAGCAATATTTTACACTCCAGTAAAGTTAATAAATGAGGATTTAGGCTATAAAAATTTCATGTTCTTTTGTGCAAAGGTCAATTATAAATAGTTAAGCTCAGATTCATCCAAAAGCTCTGGGCTTCAGCAGGGGGAGAGTAGAAGGTGTTTTGGTCACTCTGGTTGCAGCTGGACAAATGCCTCTTTCACAGTGCCTGAGACACCTCTCTGCAACAGTCCACTCATTTGTAGAGTGATTTTGGCTCTGAGGTGATGGGTGCCCCATTTTAGAGGAAGAAGATGCTCTGAAGTTGGGGGCAGGATCTCACTGGGCCAGGAGAGGGGAGAATTTAATGACTGGAGTTGTCTTCTCTGAGAAGGAGTTCTGGAGGTGGAAAAGCAGATGCATTCACTCAGCATCTCCAACGGTGTTACAAAGACAAAAACACAGAAAGAAATGAAGGAATGTGAAAACCCTTCCAAGTTTTAGAGATAAAAGGAAACCTGTGTTTCAAGACATCTATTATTTCACAGAATCATGGCAAAGTTTTGGTTGAAAGGGGTCATGAAGTCCTATGGGCAGGGACACCTCCCACTGCTGCTCCAAGCCCTGTCCAACCTGGCCTTGGACACTTCCAGGGATGGGGCAGCCACTGGCAGAAGATGGTTCCAGCTTCTCTGGGAAACCTGTGCAAGGGCCTCCTCACCCTCACAGGGAAGTATTTCTTCCTAATATTGAATCTGAACCTCCTCCCTGTCAGTTGAACACCATCCCTTTTTGTCCTGTCACTCCTCCATGTCCTGTTTGTGTTATGGGAACCTGGAGCATCCAGCTCTATAAATAAAGGAAGGAGAGGTGGCCTTGTTTTAAAGGGCACCATCTGCATATGAATGATGGAAGGAGGTGTTGGTGATTCTGCACATTATTATTATTAACATTATTCCTTTATCACACAGTTGCAACAGTGAGACTATCCTATTGTATGAGGTCACAAGTGAACGTGTCAAGGTAGACATCTCCAGGCTGGGGGTTTGTAAGGTATGGGATCAATGATATATGGATTTATCTCCTTTCTAGTGCAGGAAGAGAGAAAAAAATATTGATCTTTCCTGCAACCACCCACTTGAGAATGGAGGCATTAAATCAGAATTTTTTTGAGAGATCTTGGGGAAATTGGTCTGGGAGGAGATAATTCAATTGCAGGACATTGGAGATTACAGGACAGACCAGACTGAACAGAGGATGCAGGAGTTAAGTTACCAAAAGAGAGTGTGAATTAGAGCATCTGAAGGCTTGACACCACAGGAGGCTGGGAAGGGGGAGGGTTGGATCCCAGGTCATGGAGGAAGCAGTGTTAAGCAAACTGCCACCCAGCATTTGTCACCAGCCTTAACCTGGTAACCAGGCAACTGAGAGATGTGTGAGAAGCTCCCTGCATCATCCAGAGCCAAGGGATGTGTTTGGAAGGGAGGAGAAAGGGCTCAGGAGCTCTGCAGTTTGTGGGATCAGCAGCCCATCATCAGGGGCTGCCGGGCTGGCAACCCAGGGGACATGTGCAGGCTTTGTAGGGTAGATCAGGGGAAGCAGGAAACCATGGAAATGTAATCAGCATAGATGGGGATTGTACTGAAGAACCCAAGCTTCAGTTATTGCCATCACTATCCACCTCTGAGCTGTTCCTGTGGTTGTCCCAAATGCAGCTTGTCACTTTGGTTTTATGTTTCCCCCTCCAAGGCTGTGCATTCCCTGTGTCCCTGTGGAGTTTCAGGCTCTCTAGAGGAGATGGAGCATCCCTTCACTGCCCAGAGACCAAGCCAGCCTCCACCAACTCCAGCAAAGGGAAGGACAGCCACGGGACTACAGAGAACTTCCCCACTGCAGCAGGGGAGGGTGGGGGCATAAATGTTTTTAAATAGGTCACTGATATCCTGGGACCAGCATGTCAGCAGCTGGGAGCAAGGAGTCCCCTTCAATGAGGTGATATCCTGCAGGAAAGAGTTTGAAGCTCCTGTACAAGAAGGATTTTGGCCAGGAACAGGAAGTTGTGTGGAGGAGACAATGGAAAGGGTATGGAGAAGGGGTGGGAAGAAGGGGGACACACATCTTGCCACTGGAAGGGTTGCTAACACTCTGTGTACCTCCAGGAGAACTCAGCAGGCAAAGCTTGGCTTTCTGTCTTAGGTTACAATGTAAGGTGTACCCAAAAGTATGTATCCTATCAAAATCTTCATAAGCTGTTGGAACAGGTGGGGCAGTGTTCCTTATCTCCTCCATGACACATCCCTGATAACCCTGGGGGATCTCTGCTCTCCATGGGCCATCGAGGCTCACAGCTTGACTGGTAAAACTCCATCACCCCATTGGGAGATGCTCCACCCAGGAAGAGGAGCCCAGCATTCCTACCCAGATGTAATCTGGGGTTTGGAACACCAGAGCAGCCTTTTCTACTGGATTCCCAGAGGAAAAGAGCTACATAACCACCCCTGGACCTGCAGAGGAAGACCCAACCCTTCTGCAGGATCACCACTTCAACAGAATCACATTCATCCCTCCAGGAGGACTGCACCCACATTTAATCAGACTACTACCACCCCACTGACCATCAGGGCGACAGGTTGTATCCTGACTCTGTCACTTTAAGCCAGAGTTTCTTTATTATTGCCTTTATCTCAATTTTCCTATTAAAATGTATTTTTGACTTGGGGTCTCCCACTGATTTGCTTCCAAACAAGTACACTTTCCCACTCCCCTGCTTTTCACCTGGTGACCTTGGAAGTTGTCGCTGGGAACAGAGGATGTGGAGAGTTATCAGGTCTCTGTAAGGAGGAGCCCCAGACACCACCAATTCTGAAAGGGGCTTAATGATAAAGTTGAATGAAATTAGACTATTTCCATCAAAATAACCTGTGAGTTCATGTCCCCACATTTCTACCTGATCTATTTTTTTTCTTCTTGACGTTCTGTGCAGCAGCAGAGAACAAAAGCAGGATTGGAAAGGAGAATGCATCTCCCAGGGTCAGCAGAAGCTGTTGGCTGCTACTGCCAGGGTGGTTCAGCAAAGGTCACCCCAAACGGGCAGAGCTGTGAGTTTTGCAAGAGGCTGCAAAGCAAAAAGAGGCCAGGCTTGAGCTGGGCTGCTGAGGGGCTTTCAGAGATGCCCCAGAAAGGGGAGGGCTGCTGATGTCTGCACTTGGTCAGGACACAGAGCTCAGCAAGGGAGCCAATGCAGCTGTGACTGTCATGTTGGCTTTGCTTCATTTACAGCACCTGTTCAGTACACAGGGCTTGTGTGGGGAACAGCTGGTGAGGTCCCTCCCTCTGTCCTGCTTCTGCATGAGCTGGCCTGGTTGTGTTCTCAGCGTGTCAGACCCAGGAGGTTCTTGTCCTTGTGTGTGCAGGCACCCTTCTCATTACAGCTCTAGTTATGTAACTTCCCAAACTTAAATTAAACTGGGAAACAATTTCGCAATTTCTTTTCTTCTCAGACCATAAGGGATGACAAAATAATGGAGAGGGGGAAGGCATCTCTTCAGCTTGGATGTTTTCAGGACCCTTGTGTTCTTCAGCCAGTTAATTTCTGATCCCTCTGCTCCAAACCTTCATCCTCCGTATTGCCCATAGGTGAAGATTTTTACTCTTTACACTTTTGAAATTACTTGAGTCAGAATGGAAAAAGCTTCTGAAGTTTAAGATACAGAAGTTTTGTCACTTCCTGAAACCCAAGGGATATCATATTTGTTAGGCTGTGGTATATTTGTGACTGGAGAGCACTTTCAGAAGATGTTTACACAGATTATTTCAGATATAACTCCCTGGGTTTTTTGATATTTATATAAAGTTTGGTGAAGACTTCAAATACAGCCTGGATCTCATTGTATAAGAGCAAAGGTGCACAAGGAAAAGTGACAAAACTTGTGACAGCACACATATTCACAATTTAGGAGAGGTCCTGCCAACCAGGAGTTCAAGCAAAGGGAGCAGAAATAGGACTGCAAATGTCCAGGAAAAATGGATATGGTCATATCCTACATTAAGAAGAGGCTTGGATTAGGGTGATTCCCTGATTGAGAAGGAAGCAACTACAGGAGGGTCCTTTTATGAGACAAAGCCACTTTCAACGGTCCCCAGTTTCAAATGATGTGTCTTTACACTTGGCACTGACATTGTGGGCCAAACCCCCACCCTGGTATTGCAGAAATCATCTGTTTTCCAAAATGCTGGGTGCTGGGCACTGTGCTGCACAAGGACAGCACGAGGGGCAGCAGCCCTGCTCCCCCAAAGGCAGGAGGAGATGGCAGAGGGCACATCCATCCCAGAGCACACCCCCAACTGCTGCTGCCATTTCCCCCTTGGAAGTGCAGAGGGGCTTGAAGGAGCCCAAGGACAGGGAAAGGGGTGCCTGTGACCCACATCGTCTCCTGAAGCTCCAGCTTTGGTGGTGTGGGTGGTTGTTGTACACAGGTTAGTTGTCCCCTCTCTCACCTGGATATATTAACTCCTCAGGAGTTCAAAAACTCATATGGATTCAGAAATTTGGAAGCTCAGGCCGCTCTCATCAAAGCTTTAGATGTTATTTTCTCTGTGAGTCAAAGGTAGATTGCAAACACCCTCAGGAATTCACCTTTAATAAACACTTGTGGGGTGAGCAGGTGCAGAGCATCCAGCCAGGCCCCTGTTATTATATTTTTCCCTTCTTCAGTACCTCTCTCACTCCAATATCTCCGACTTGGAGGGGGTTGCTTGTGGTGGTAGGGATCTTATTGCTATTAATTTCTCATCCAAATTAAAACCAGAGAGTTGGGTTCACCTTGCTGTGCTGACTGTGCTTTTCACGGAGCAGAGTAAGGCCAGTGGTCCTTGGCAGTGACAAAGCTGGGAGGTGGAAACTCACTGTGTCACTGTCTGAGAAGATAAAGGATCACTGAGCTACAGCAAGATTAAAGCTTGCCCTAATTCCCCCACTGGAGTCCATAATCAAGCTTGGAAGCAACAGAAATTCCTTCAGAGCACAGCCTGGTGAGGAGGTGACACAGCCAGTGCCATCTGCAGAGGGCTGCAGCAGGACACAGTCCCAGTGCCATGTCACATGCCATGGGTACATCTGTCCGGGTGCTGCAGCCAGCCTGGGCCCTGGGATGTTGGGCAAATCCCTTTTCTCCTGGCAAAAGCCATCCTGGGGCACCTGGGTCTGCTCCAGGTGTCCCCCCAGGCTCTGCTCTGCCCCTCTGCAGCATGCTGCAGGAACAGCATCAACAACATCCAGCTGTCTGCCACTGCAACAGGTCCCTTTGGCAGGTGACAGTGGCAGCTTGAGGCAGTTTCCTCACTGGAGAGGGATTTGGCACCTCCAGGGGATGTGGAGGGATGTGGAGGGGAATGCTCCTGAGGCAGCCCTGCTCTGAGCCATGGAGTGACTTGCAGAATTCCTGTGACTCAGTAGCTGGAGGGGTTTGGGTTGCTGTTCCTGGGCTTATTCCCAAATCTTCGGTGACCACCAGCACCAGGAGCACAGCCTCAGCACCCCCAGCAGGAAGGAGTCAGTGGTGGGGCTGCTCTGCATTGCTGCTCAGAAGTCTAAATCACAAATGCTTGCCTTTGAAACCCTCTCCTACATGGCAGTAGAGGCATGGGCTCCAGGGTTTATTTTATGTTTTGCTGTTTTATTCCCACTCTTTCTTTCTTGTCTTCAAAGGGCGCTGCTCACAATGCAGAGGGAGGATCTAGTTCTTAGTTTAAGAGGGAAAAATGTAAATGTGGAACAATACTTGACAAAATAGACCTATAAGGGGAAATCTTCCAGCAGTGTTGCTTTTTGTTGCGAGTTATTATGTACACCCCCTGCTCTGATATTATTTTCTAATCTAAAATACCACCATGCAGTAATAAAATAATTAAATACAAATACATTATGTCATCTTTGCCTGGCCTAATGATGGACAGCTTGGGCAGGGTCACCTGCAAGGTACAGGCAGCTGCTGGGCCTGTTGGCTCTTGTCCCCTGTTCTGTCTACTCATTTCTCTCTGCTGCAGGGCTCATTTCCTTGGCCAAGAGCCATGGGCCTCCCATCTGAGAGAGAAATCCGAGCACAGGAAGCAATTTATTGTCAAATAAAGACAACCTCTGACATCAGTTTCATTTCTTGTTTTTATTGACCCGTTTCACGCATCTGAAGTCAATTTTCAAAGCCTGTTAGGGGCAGGTGTGCTCTTCAGCCCTGGTTAAGTGGCCTCACTTTGCAGGGCTCCCCAGGAGCACAGCCAGGCAGCATCACCTGAGCCCAGGCTCAGACTCCTGGTGTCAGCTGCTGCATCCCTTGTCCCTGGAGCCCAGCAGAGGAACAGCCTTGGAGCCAGGCAGAGAAAACCTGTGAGAGGCCAGCAGGAGGAGTAAGGACTGGAACTGGCTTAAGAATAAAAAGTAAGAGTACAGCAGGAGATGGGATTTGCCATGTCAGACCAGGATAGAAAAAGGGGAGACAGCAGAACAGGAGGAAAAGATAGTGTTAATATAAAATTGTGCTGAGGGAGAAAGAGTTGGAAGAAGAAATGTTTATGGGAAGGAGAAAAGAGAGAAGGCAAAAAGAAGAAAATAAATGAAGAATTAGTCTGAGGAAGATAAAGAAACAAGAAAAAGTACAGCAAAAAAAGCAAAAAGAGTTTGTACTTCTTCCTCCTGCAGCTGCTGGGTCCAGTGTGTGACTCAAGGTTTTGGGGCTGTGATTTAGAGGCTTCTTTTTCACCTCCCACTACCCCAGGTTGCTCCAAGCTCTGTCCAGCCTGGCCTTGGACACTTCCAGGGATCCAGGGGCAGGCACAGCTTCTCTGGGCACCCTGTGCCAGGGCCCCACCAGCCTCACAGGGAGGAGTTTCTTCTTTTAACAGAATTGGGTCCGTGGTTCCGTCCATTCCTGGGCCCTGAGAGCTGGAAGCCAGCCAGGGTTGGTTGGTTGATCAGCAGCTCCAACCTTCTCCTGCTTCTCCACTTGAAATCACTACCTGCCACCTCAGGAACTGCTGAAATATGTTCTCCACACCTCCTCTGAGCTCCCCACCCTCAGAAGCCTCCTTGGATTTCGAATTTAACTCCTCCAGGGAGAGTGTGCCTGAAAGGAAGAAGCAAAAGCTTACTAAACGAATCTCTTAATCACTGTCATTTTAGCCCTAAAAAACCTAGCAAAAACAAAGGTATAATTTCTGCAGACAAATGGAAGTCCAGCAGTGAATTTCCCCTTCTGATCACATCCCTCTGGAGAAATCTTTCTTGTTGAGCTGATTTTTTTACATATATAAAGCACATTTCCTTCAATATTTTCCACATTCAGCAAGGTGAAAATGCTGCTGAAAAATGGTTTATTTCTATGCAGAGAGAAAAGCAATGTGTGTCCAAGCTTTGGAGCCTTCTTGTCTAAACATAACCACAGTGTCCTCAGGAGGAGCTGAGCCCAGGCTGTCTTGGTGGATCAGGCTTTAACCTGCCAAGACTGAGAGGACATGCTCCTGATGGTGTTAAAGTTGTCCCTTGTCCCCAGCTGGTCAAAATCAAGGTGCACCTAATATAAAATATCATAGTTAAATGAATCTGAATGAATCAAGTGTGATTTGTTCTGCGTGTTAAAGGCTCATAACACGCTCAGGGGGCATGAGGCAGAAGGAGCCCACCTTTGTCCTCACATTGGAGCTCACAGCATGTAACCACGTTCAAGCTTGGCCTGGTGATCCTGTGCCCCCCTGGTGGGTGAATCTGGGATTTTGGACAAACTGGCATAGATGTCTCCTCGCAGCTAATTGGCCTGAGATACATCTTGCTATGAGGAAATAGCTGAGCCTACAAAAGAAATAAATGATTTGTGAAGGAAAGGCTGTAATGAAAGAGCAGAGAGCTCAATAGTGCAGTGAGTTACCTGCAAATAGAGGAGGAAATGCAGGAACTGAAAGCTGAGCCCCACCTTTCATCCGTGCAGTGGGCTCCCCACACCAGGGGAATGTTCTCCCAGATTTGTGCAGCAAAAGGAATGCAAAGAAGCCCCTCCATCCTCTGCTTCTTCCCCCAGCTGGATTAAAATTGTGCATTCGGAAAGTGAGCCGGGATGGATTCCACGTAATAAATTCTGTTTGAAAGCTGGAAGGTTCGCAGCAGGCAGAGGAGGGAAGCTCTGGGACAGCCTTCAGCAAGAGGAGTGGGTGGCAGGCAGAAGCCTGATGGGTTTTATGATGAGGCTTGATCAGTTTTCGAGTGGGTTTGCGTGGAGCAGTTGCCCAAGATAGCAGGGACTGGATGCTATGACCTTTGTGGGCTCTTTCCATCTCCTGTTCCCTGAAGTTCCAATGAAATCACGGGGTACAACAGACACAGTTCAACAGTTTTTGTTTCATGGGAGGTACTTCAGTTTACACCAGCTGAGAATCGCCCTAGTGTGGCCAAAGCCAAGGCTGGCAACCTTTAATCCTTACAACACCTCAGTCCTCTCAGCCCTCACCTGCCTTCCTGATAATGCCAAGGATGGCTTTATTCTGCAGTCCTTTTTCTATTGTAGAGATGTTAGCAATGGCCTATCTGGTGCCACATTCAAATAGATATTTCTCCCTTTGTCTGGCAATAAAAGATACCTTGAAAGAGCAAGGATGGTGGTGAGAGTGTCAGGTGGGGTCACGAGGCACAGGCATTCCACAAAAGGGAACAAAATAACAATGAGAAAATACCTCAAAACACTTTCCAGATATAGCAGCCTAATTAATGCAGCTATTGTTTGCTCAGTGGCTGAACCTCCTTTTCCTGTGCTTGGAAATGACTGCTGGGGAACTAGAAGGGACTTGACTTTGTTTCTCAGCTTTAGCCTTAACAACCTGCTTTGATGGAGAAATGTGTATGAAATCAGGTGGCTGATACTCAGCATGGGAACTCTGGGTTGTGTCAGAACCAACCAGCACAACACGAGCATGGGATGCAGAGTACTAACAATGTAATGCCTATTTTATATATCTATATCTATATATATAGATTTATCCCACAGAGGGACAGTGTGCCCCCAGTCAAAGTGCTGGATGGACTACAAACAGAACAAAAAAGGCAACCTGCAGAACCTTACAGTTCAACCAAGTTATGGCACAGAAAAAAATAATTCCACGGAAAAATGTTTGGCAAATAAAAGCAAAGAATTATCCCCTTGTAGGACGATAACTCGCCGAAAGGCAAAATGAGTCGAGTAAATTAGAAAGAATTTACAAAGCAAAATTAGCCTGATAAAGCTGTGGCTAAAAGTTAATCAGTGCAGTGCCCAGGTTCAGTGTCACTTCCCTCAGGGTGATGCTGAGCACAGGCAGTGGCTCAGTGGGGATGCATCAGTCTGGACAAAAAGCTGTCCCAGCCCAGTGCCCGCCCCAGCACAGCTGTGCCCGCGTGTGCCCCTCCATCTCTGGTGGGAGAACGACACTGGCTTTGCAGGACCTGCTGTTTGTAAGACTTCCAGCTTTGCAGGGCTCTCTTCCCAGTTTCTGTGGTCAGCCAAAATGGCATCTGTTGTGCTGTTGTTCCTCTGGAGACTGTCAGAGATCTGCTGTGCAGGCACTGCTGGTTGAAACGGGCAGTGCTGGACTCATCCCTGTGCATTTTGGGATATAAAAAGAAGGATCTAGTTCAATAAGATCATAAAACAAATTTGTCCAAACTGCACAGGAAAACAAGCCCAGTTGCATATTTTTGTGCATTAATTTATCTTACAGGCCACAGCTCCAGGGTACAAACATTCATGGTTTTTATTGCTGCCACATAACACTGAAAATCTCCTCTGTGTTTGACACGGGATCAGCATCGAGGTGCCCCTCCATCTTCCCCTGGGAATCCCAGAATCACACCATGTTTTGGGTTAGAAGAAACCTTAGGGATCATCTCATTCCCAGCCCCTGCCATGGGCAGGGACACCTTCCACTGTCCCAGGTTGCTCCAAGCCCCGTCCAACCTGGCCCTGGACACTTTAGGGATGGAGCAGCCACAGCTTCTCTGGGCACCCTGTGCCAGGGCCTCCCCAACCTCACAGGGGAGAATTTCTTACTATTATCCGATCTAACCCTCTGAAGGGGTAGGTCAGAATAGGGAACGTGCCAGGTCAGGGCTCTCTGCTCCCTAACTATATCCTGGAGGAGGGAATAGTGTCCCTGGACAGATGTCCTGCTGCTGCCTGCACACACAGGAGCACATTTTCTGTGCATCCCCACTGCTACTGAGGAAAGACTTGAAGTGCTGTCTAAAACTGCACTTTTAAGAAACCTCAGCAGCTGCCCAAGGACAGGAGTTCACTTAATTGCTGTATCAGTGCATTCAAAGCTGCTCACTATCTCACCATCGCCCCAGCAAAACACGTATTATCCGTTTGTCCTTGGAAGCAGCCGTCCCCCTGCGCAGTGATTACAGCACTCTTGTGCCACATGAACCATGCACAGCTCCTTCCCTCCCGCTCCCCCCAAAGATATCAGCCCCCTGCCTTTCCTCCAGTCACGACAGGGCTCCTTCTGTTCAATTTATAACGTTTGCACTCATTTGTTTTCCATCAGACAGGCTTCAAGGCACTGCATCCAGTGACCTCTGGCAAAGGGATGGGAATAGCACACACTTTTATCCTGGCACCAGGCAGCAGCAGTGACAAATTGGTTTACTTTTCTGCCTGACACTGGGGGTTCTGTGTAGGGAAAGGGGGTTTATTAGCCTGGACTTATGCATCTGAAATATTCTGTGTAAACTCTCTTCTCTGAAGTTATTTAAAATATGTATTTGGCCTTGTCTCTTACTGCCTTGATATGCAGTGGGTTTTGCCCAAATGGGTAGAAGCTTCTGGTTGGAAATAAACTTATCATGATATGCTGAGTTTTTTAATATTTTTTTTTGTAATTTAACAGCTAAATATAAATGTTCAGTTGTGTATGGATGTATTCAGTTATGTTAGGGAAAGGAACAGCACATACATCCACACTTTCCAGCACAAAAATATCCAGCCATTTACCAGAGAAAAGAGATTAGGAGGTGTGCACAGCCACAAACATTTCTCCAAGCCTATGGGAACATTTTGGAAAGAAAGTACTGTTCCCACTTCTCTCCTTCTAGAGCGAGCAGAAATAGCCCAGCAGATGGGGGATTCTGGGTGATTCTTGGCAGCACAAAGGGATAACAGCACTGAATTTGGTTTCACTGTGTTTCTCCAGCACTGCCCTGCCCTCCAGCTGAACCCCCTCCATGGGCACATCCACCTTGGGCAGTGGCCAGCAGAGTGGCAGAGGAAATAAAGCAGTGGGGATAACTTGTGTGGAATTCATCCTACTGACCCTCTCTGCACAGCCTGGAAGGCCTACTGATAAAAGCACTAACAAGCAGCTCCTGTTGTCTTTGTTATATTTACCAGCGATTTAAAAATCAAGGAAAGGTTTTAACACTTGAGGTCTTTTCCTCAAGAGCCTGCACAGCCGTTTCCAAGAGGATACATGTGTGTATGTGAATATTCACTTTCTCCCCTGGCTGGGCTTCTTGCTGTGGTTCTGAGGGTGATCCCTGTGCCCATCTCTTGGGCACTATCACAACACCATTTGCAGAGTTCCCATACTGCTGCTATGTCCTGACCTCAAAGGGTCAGGCTCAATTCAGCCTCCTCAGAAAATCTCCATTTGTGTTCCCTCCTCCGCTCTCTTTTTTTTCCGTGGCTGATGTTATCTCCTGTTATCTTAATTACATGCTTTAAGGGTGCCTGCTGCACAGATCATTGATGGAGTTTGATGTTTGTTAATATCACATTGCATTATGAGAATCTGGTACATTAAGAGCTTGGTGTCTTTCCAAATTATTCTGAAGATATAAAAAAAACCCCTTAATAAGCAGCCCACTTTAACTAATACAGGCTAATAAGTTGGGAAGGCAGAGGGTGAGTTTGGGAACGTGTTTATTTGAAGGGTTTTAAGAAAATGATTTAAAGAGCCTTGCACAAGACTTGTTGTTCAAGGTCGGGGTTTAGTGTCAGGATTTGGGTTAGTGCTGCTGGGGACAGCAGACACCAATTTGTGGTCAGATCAAGTCAACCTTCCCACTTGTATTTAATTTTCCCAAAACAACAATTTGTCTCTAAATATGAACACGTATCTAAATCAGATACAGATGGTTGTTTTTATCAAATGAATGCTGTTTTATCACTTTAAAAGCTTTTGTTCTTAGTCAAGTGAAGGCAGTGGGCAGCACTCCCTTGTTTTTGAAAGAAGAGCATATGCTTTTTAATTTGAAATGTAGCACTAATAGCATTATCCACAGGGGTATAGGCTGTGCTATTGTGGATTGTGGATAATGCATTTATGCTCAAATATCCTTTATTCCCTCCTGAGTGAAAGAATCTAACAGCATATTGTACTATCATGCCATGGAGAATATAGTTTACTCCAAAAGTGATTTTTTTACTGTATTAACTCTTCTTGTTAAGTCTGTGTTGAAAAAAAAAACCCTCAACCTATCATGAACAATGAAAAAACGCTGTTGAGAGGAGATCTGGAGATAGACAAGAGC
This sequence comes from Nicator chloris, assembly GCA_013400495.1. NCBI lineage: Eukaryota > Metazoa > Chordata > Aves > Passeriformes > Pycnonotidae > Nicator > Nicator chloris. The sequence goes on from WAAE01008424.1 coordinate 182,236, forward strand.
CAGAGACTGTTTCAAAAACTGTCAGGCACATCCTTCTTTTGCCTTTCTCAGTCCCTGCTCCCTTCTCACCAGAAGTTGGTGCTCGTGCTACGAAGGTGCCACGCTGGGAGCTGCAGCAGAATGGGGAGAAACAGGCTTGGGATACACAAACTCAGCCCATTTGTGACTTTGTGTGGCAAACTCCTTCTCCCCAGGGCTGGAAGACAAATGGTTTAATAACCCAGAATGCTGTGCTCTTTGCTTCAGCAAAGTTGACTCTCTGCATTCAGCCTCACCCACAGGTATCTCCCACAACCTCCTGGGAAAATGCTGAACAAACAGAGATCGTGCCCAGGACACCCAGGGCTGGCCTTGCATTGTTTGCTTTGTATTATAAGGCTTATCTTGCTGTGTCATATGCTTAAAAACTGGAGCCTTGCCTCCCAGATAGCAGTGGGAAGGCAAGAAAAGCTTGTGTGCATTTGTCTTCAGGTCAGTTCTATAAATGAATATACTGATGCAGCCCTCAACAGAAATGCACGGGAGAAACTGAGCAAGAGAGAGCAGGAGCAAGTCCTACCTTTGTTCCCATCGTGTGGTTTTCTGGAAATGAAAAGTCTGCTCTCATGCTCTCTCAGCAGAGGACTGGCTGTGCTCCAGTATTTGTGTGAAGTGCTGGACTGGGTCCTTCCACTCAGAGACAGGGAGTGTGACTGCAGCCCAGCTGGAGGGACATTTGGAAAACAAAACCAGGTCTTGCACCCTGTCCCCACCTGCCCGGGACCTTGGGATGTCCTGGTTAAGTCAGGGACATTAATCCAAACCTGTTAGAGCCATCAACAGAATGAGGTGACAAAGGATGAGAAGCTCAAAGAAATGAAGGCGCCACTGGGTGCAAGGTCCAAGTGGGGCAGCAAAAGAGAGGGAAGGGGTTTTTGAAATCAAGCTGGACACTGAGTGACCACCTACTCCTTTGTAGGGGGAAGCACAGAAGGAATTCCTGCTGTCTCCCAGGAGGATTGAGCTTGAACCTGAGCTGCCTGTTGGGCATCAGAGACTTCAGCCCTGGTTAGGACAAGACAGGAGGTCCATCCTGCAGCTCCACGTGCAGGCTGGCAGAGCTGCAGTGCTCTGGTGTCCATCACAGTGCTCACTGTGATGCACAGAAATAGCTGGGTTTCTTCAGCTAAGGGAGGATTAATTTTACCCAGTTTCAGTCCTGTAAAAGTTTAAATGTCGAAGCAAGTGATCCAGCCCTCTTGTACAGGCTGTGAGGAGAATGGGAGGAATCTCCAGAGCATGAGTCACCTCTTCTAATGTACAGTGTCTGAAGTGGGTGGGATGAGTCATTCTCCAAAGGTAACAGTCTCTTTCTGGCTTAAATAACTAGTTCAACTGAAAGCCTGACTTTGTGGTGGCAGAAGTTAGCCATCTTCAGTGTCACCAGCGTTTGTCTCCAGTTATTTTCACAATTTAGAGCGGGGTGAGACTTCCTTCTCAGCTGATGGCACTTCAAAGGACCGTTTGTGCTTTCTCCTGGAATCTGCACATCTTTGCTCTTCAAAAATGGTGCTGAAATGGTTCACTCAAGTTTCATGGAGTCAGAGAAATTAAAGGCTGTTGGAAACAGAAAGTCACTTGACCCATCCCTAATCCACAGAGAGAAAACTGCAGTTCAGTTTTGTTATTCTTAACGTTTCCTTCTTTCAGCATTATCTCCCAACAGTCAGTAAGAAAATTTCAGTTGTTTTCAATGGGCTTTGATCCAAGCCTGCAGAGAGAGCAATAGAGGAAATTCAGCTGCCGAGGCAAATCAACAGAGGGGAAAGGTAATGGCATGAGAGAGCTAAAAGACGTAATTGTGAGATGAGGGGAGAAAGGGGAACAAAGAGAGGTGCTTTAAAGGCTGAGCAGAGGAGGAACACGGAGGCAGAGCTCAGTGGAGAGGAGATCTGGGCACGGAGAGAGGGACAAACTCATACCCTTGAAACACGTGTCTCTCCACCACTGCAGCATTACTTCAATTTGAAAATGCCTAACTGCTCTTCAGTTTAATCATGGCTGCACTTTTGGGTATAAGATGAATAATTAAGCCTGGGAGTAGAATACAGCAAGTGTTAATAGGGCAGAAGGTACTGCAAAGTCCTTACAAAAAGCTGTGCTTGCAGCACAAAGTGGCTGCTGTTCTCTGCGTCCCCAATCACGGAGCGAGGAGCAGGAAAGTACTAAATTAAGTGAAGTGCATCTGTATCCATTCTGCTGGATTTTTTTTCCCCCTGTGTTTGATGCTATTTCTTGCTAAATAACACCCCTTCTCCAGCAAAGGCTGATCAGTGCAATTCTGACTTGTCCTTCCAAATCCAACCAGGACAGACGTCCTGCACAGCCCTGCCTCCCATGCCTGCACCTGGGGGCTCCCACAGGCACAGCCTGCTCCCTTCTGCAACTCAACCTCTAAAGAAACCTCTGGTGCCTTAAAGAGATAATTCAGTCTCAAGTGGCAGCTCTGTGGAATTCATCCTCTCTGAGGAGCTTAAGGGTTCTTCCTGTTGCTGTCAGAAGATCAACATGAAGAAGTAAATGCCACTTCACGGCGTGAGAGGCAGCAATTAAAGAAGGTCTGAGAAGACCTCTGGGGTGACCCTGCCTGAGCAGGGAGGTGGGGCCAGGTGACTCCACTGTGATCCCCTCCAGCCTGGCCCGTTCTGTGAAGACACTGGGCCGTGCACACAGCAGGAGAAGGCACAGCCAGGAGCAGCTGCACCTGGGAGAAAGTACAGCCATTAATCCACGTACAAAGCAAGTGGCTGTGGTTTGCTGCTCTCTCTGCTCTCCCCTCCATCTGGACTGTCTCCCTTTGCCCCGGCACCCTCTTCCTCAGACCAACAAAGCAGCAGCTCAGAGGACAGCAGTTCCTATTTGAATCACCCCAAAATTCACTGAGTTCACTGAATTGCCCGGGGACAGTGTGCAGGGAGTGTTGTTCACTCCTCTGGGAGGTCAGGCCAGTGAGGCAATGCTCCTCTCTCAGGTCTTCATTTCCCACACACACCCAATTAAACAGAGCTGTGTACATTCATCAAATTAGGTGGGGAGGAAGAAAGACGGAGCGTTATTTTTAAGTCCTTGGAAGATGTTTGGGAATGAGAGGTCATAAAAGTAAAGAGGGAGGTCAATAAATAGGAAGGAGGAAATTATTTTTAACCATTGCAGATAAGGTATTTTTAGAGCAATCACCTGAAAGCTCCCTGAACAACACAGAGTGATAAGCACAGCTCAAATCAGCTGCTGCAGCCTGGCTCAGACCTACCTCCTGGCTTCCTTAAAGTGAGTTTTCAGTGTAACAACTTTATTCTTTCCCTTTTTCTCCCACCTCCAGGTCTTCCTGCTCTCCCTGAGGCACCTCAGAAAGTCTGGTGCTTGTGTGGACATTTGAGGAGGCCTCCAGTTGTTGCTGAGTGGGTATTTTTCCTCCTCTTTGATTTTGCTTTTCATCCTTTTCTTTTTTCTTGGTCTCCTCTCCCCATCACAGGGGGTGCAAGGATGACAAGCTGAGCTTCCCCAGGCCACCAAGTTGGGAAAGACACCAGAGGCTGACTTCCCTGGGGCCAGGAGGACACAGCTTTGGCTGGAACATCACAGACAGGGGTGTCACACGTGGGGAGGAGCAGTGACCCCAACAGAGCCCTGTGCCACCAAGCCCCTCCCTGGAGCAGAAGACCCAGGCAGAGCTGCCTGGGGGCCCTGGGTGTGTTTGCCAGTGGTGGGACAGGGGGACATCACTGGATTTTTAATTTTCTTTTTGCACACGCTGCCACAGAGCTTCACCAATTATCCATGCCACATCTTGTCAGCAAGATGGGATCAATACCATCATTTTTTACAGTCTGGACAAAAGTCCAGGCAAGTTTAGGTGTAAGAAAACAGCTTTGGATCAGGATAAACTTAGGGCAGGCCTCATACAGACTCTAAAGCTGCAGACAAAAGCCCTAACTATATGTTAGGAATGCACTAACTATACTGTGCATAAAATACTTTTTTTGGCTCTCTACTCTTCTAGAAAGGGCCAGATCCTCAAAATAATTCAGCATCAACCACACTGTGCCATAACGTGTGAGCTGTGAATTTAAAACAGACCTTTCCAAAGGTAAGGGAAGACGTCCCAGGGTCTTCCTCAACCTGAATTAGCATTTTTTCTGCCGGGATGCCAAGTTTTGAATGTGTCAGTATGTTGGGATGTTGCCATAGTTTGGGGAAAACAATAATTTTGGAGCTTCCCATCTGCTGTGTGAATTTGATTGTCTTCCTGCATCCTGCTGGCCACTTCTCTGACAGCCACACTGCCTCTGCCTTCATGGCTGTCCAGAGTGAGGGCAAGGAAAAGGAATTTTCTCTCCTTCAGGGACCAAGGTGAAGAATAGAAGATGCCGAAAGATAAATATTTGACTTTGAAATGTGAAAATAAAAATGAAGAGGAAGAGCAGCATCACGGGAATAAATCTCTGGGGGTGTCCTGCAGTCTGGATGTACATTTGTATTGCAAAGACAGGAGCTGGGGATGTGGAGTGTAAAGATGTGGGTTTTACAAGAAAATAGAATCAGCTAGGAGACCTCTGGGAAATCACAGAATGTGTGTACACTTTATGGTTTGTATAAAATTAAATGCTTTTTTTCCCTTCAAGATATTGATCCTTGTTCTTCTATTATTATTTATTATTATAATTTCTTTTTTTGTCGCTCTCCTTTGATTATCTGTGTCCTGATCTTTGTGGTCCCTTGTTTGAATTGTGCCTCTTTAGGTGAAACAGGCCCATAACTCTCATCTCTTCTCTCTTATGCTCTGAATAATTATAGGTGTCCCAGGAAACCTGGCCTTCAGTCAAAATTTTGTGAAGGTTTTGAAAGATTTTATTAGAAAACACTTGGATCCTGCACAATTATCAGTTCTGAAAGGTGCTTTGCCCACCCCCTCCAGTGGAAGGGCTATTGATCATCTCACAAAGGCAAGGCAGGTACTCACAGAGAGAAGAGTTGAGGTTTGGTTGTCTTTTCAACATCAATGATACAATTGCATCTAATGTTCACCTCATTCACCTTAACTCCAGTGGTCTGCACTAATTAAGGTGAAGCAAGCAGTGCTGGCTAATAAAGAACACTGTAATTCAGCTTGTGCTGGGCAGTGATTGTGCCAAGAGGAAAAACTCAATAACTGATTTAAAAGATGGGCTTTGATTACCAGAAATATCTGGGGCTTTTGTCCCCTGATTGCAGAGCACACACTGCAAAACCCTGCCACCATCAATGGCTCCTGTGTCACACTCAAAATACCTTCCCTGCCTTTCGAGCTGGGCTCCAACTTGTCGAGTCGTGCTCTAAAATATTGTAGATGATCCTCACAATGCTGCCTTCTGCTTGGCAGAAACTTCTGCTTGGCCACGGGTGCCCCCATCCTGCTCCCAGGTCCTCTATCCAGAGCCATCACACCCCACACAGGAGCCAGCTCCTTTTGGAGCAGCCACCTTGTTCCCTCCAAGCTCCACACTGCCGTAGCTTACAGGAAATTTCCCTGCTAGGTCTGTTTTGGGTTCCCTTATGTCTGCCAGGCTTGGTTCTCTCTGTCCAGGACAGTTCTTCCCCACCATCAGAACAGGCTGTGCCCCCTCCTTCCCACCACAACAAAGCATCCCCAAGGTGTGTCCTCTGTGCTGGGACACAGCCCTGCCACCTCCACTGGGGTGAGAAAATACACACAAAAAATCATTTTCTAGAGCAGTGGGAGCCCAAGGGCAAGACCCAGTCCGGGTGAGGTGTGATGCATTGCCCTCATGGCTAATTGCCTCTCTGGAGCATTAGCCATGGAAATGTCTGATGGGAAACAGCTTCTGCAGACTGCCTGATTATCAGGGTGGGGGTTGGAAATACAGAAAGCAACCCCAGGGGGTTTTCACCCCCTATCCCTGTCTGGAGCAGCACATTGCAGCTGTGTAGACAGCAGACAGAGCAACCAAGGATCACTCCTTCCCCCAAGGCTCTCAGGAGCACTGAGAAAGGTCTGCAGGTACTCATCCAGGCCAAGTTTTCACACCCCATTAGCCCAGATGGGATGAACTTCACTTCTCAACTCACTCTCTGCTTACAGAGCTGACCAATTCATTTTTCCCCAGCTGAGCAGTTTTCTCTTACAGAAATGCAAATTCAGCAAAATATCATTTTTGTTGACATTTGTAATGGGAAATTATTGAAACACTTCATTTCCAGTTTAGCATTTGGCTGGTTCTGTCTCATCTGGCGTGAAGTAATCAAAACCCAGCAGAGAAACCCTTGCCTCTTAAATCATTCAGCAAAATTTCCCTTCAAGAGGGCTGTCCTGAGATTCCTGAGATGAAACAAGATGGAAGGTTGCCTTTTACCCAAAACTTTGAGAATGTTACTTTCCATTTAACTTTAGAACTTCTCTTCTTGGAATGAAACTATTGCTCCAGAAAGCTGCTTTTCTGGGGAGGAAATGTGTCTTGCAGCAGCTGAATCACAGAAAGGATGGTTTGACTCAAGGCTTTTAAAGAATTAACAGTTGCCACAACAGGACTCCCTCTTATGCAGCCAAGGCGGTGCAGGGAGGAGTTGGTACAGGGAGTCCTGCGTGGTTCAGGCTTTTTATAGTGACAGATTTCTTTGCATAATGTATTTTGGGTGAAGCTTCAGGTTTATTTCGTACTTATCTGATGACAGGAAAGTATATGTTAAGTCTTTTAAAGAAAAAAAAAGGAAAAGAAAGGTTTCTTAATCAGCTTATTACAGCCTTCCATGTCTAATAAAGCACTTATATGGCAGTAAACCTGGAATCCCACAGGAGGCTGCTGTAAAATGACAGATTCAGGTCAGAGCTGTTCATGAGCAGCCAGATTGATTTGTGATGCATAACGATGGCAGGAATGGCATTATTGTTTTACAGGAGAGCACAGAAAGTTGGGATATGCCAGGGCCATTAGAACAGCTGGGTACCCCGGTCTGAAATACCTTGCCTCTGGCCAATGCCTGATATTTCAAATAGATTGGAGCTATTCCACAGCTGGTGAGCTATTCCACAACTAGGCACACAGTAGATGTGGTTTTGGCTCCTCAGCTCCCTTCACGCTGGCAACAAAGCCTAAATTTCCCAGTCAACAGTTGTTCCTTTAGGTACAGACTGTGAAAACCACAGACATGGGATGGGTACAACCAGGGATGTCTGCAAGAGATCAATTTTCAGATTTTCCTTCCTTTCCCTCTGTCACTGCCTAACTCTGTGACCATGGGCAACTCTTTCAACATCTACTTCTGCCCTCTTTCTTGTTTTAAACAAATCCTTTTCAGAGCAGGAGTTTGTTCAGTCAGTGTCATCTGGTTGGCTTTTATGTTATTTCTTGTTCTGAATTTGTTGGCCTTTATTTTTATTAACTGGATCCTGTAATAAATGTACAAGTAATGCTGACCTGAAGGAAATGCTGCTCACTCTATAAAGATATCAGAGAGATATAAAAACACTTTCTGAATGGAATTATACTGAAATGGTAAAAGCAATGGCTCCTGTCCAACATTTCCAGGGGTAGCAAAAAACCACCCTAAAAAACAGATGAAGGAGTGGTCCACCTTTATGGAACTGACCCCTGAAAGCCCGCTGGGAACTTCAGATGGTGCCTCATGCATCTTCCTCTTAATTAGTGCTCTTCTGAGAGATTTTGTGACACCAGATCTCCTTTTTCTTGCATCTCAGTGAAATGCCAGCTCCTCTGGGGTCTTGGTGTGCGGCTGAGGTCCCTCAGTGCTACATCAGAGACATTAATTCTCATTAAGAAATGATGCAATCAGTGCTCATTTGGACACGTGCCGTGCCCCTCGCTGGCTGCTGGGTGCACTGTGATGGTTCATCTCGGGCTGAAAGGCTCTGGCACCTTCCAGCACAGCTGCCCAGGCTCCCCTCACCAACCAGCTGCTGAGATGGACAAAGCAATTCAGGCTGGCAAGTTGAGTTTTTGATTTTAGGACCCCTGAGCCTTTACAGCCCTGAGATCTGGGATTCTCCCTGCACGTTACCAGTTGTTGAGAACTCTGTGTTCCAGCCAAAATAATATATGGGCATTATCTTAACTCTGAGGGGTTGGAACAGTCCCTTTGACTTTCATGCATCTGCCACACACATTCAGAGCTGCAGTGCTGCAACCCTTGGTGCTCAGCACCTTGCAGGACTGAGCCCTACACTAATCCTCCTAAATCCAAGTCTATTGACTTTCAAAGCAACCCACCAGGGCTTCTTATCTACATTTCCTGAACAAGCTGCTTGCTTAAGCTGAGCCTTTTTGCATTAGTCTTCAACCAGAGTTGATTTTTGAGCAATGAACATGATTAGATTTTCATATCAAGAGGGAATGAAAGTCTGGAGATAGTTCACAAGTATCCTGGAGTGAGGCAGGAGTGATCTACCTTAATTGAGCAGCTTGTAAAAACACAAAAGGTCAGAATTACTGCCTAAATCCAACTCAGGCAATATCCAGGTTTTCTTTCTCATCCTGAAATGAATCTTAACAGAACCCTGAGTCTAAATGTCTCAGGGAAGTTTGAAAGCCAGATCTCAGCTCTTAGATGCTTGACATTTGCAGAACAGGATCCTGTCACCACATGGCAGAATAAGATTCATTCCTAAACTGTGCCACAACCCCACAAATAGGGAGGTTCTGAATGAGGTCAAGGAGCCTTCTCCAGAGAACAGGCTGAAATAAGGATTGCTTCACTCCAGGAAATTTCTGTTTTGGAGGGGGTCACTTTACCCCAAAATCAGGTGAAGACTTTTCTTTCAGGCTGGACCTGAGCACCTGGAATGTCAGAAGTTTGAAACAAGCCCCACATCGTGGCAGCACAGCATTTTCAAGGTCACTGTCACTGCCTGTGTGAGTGGGGCAGTCAGACTCCTGCAATAACCACTCCCACACTGACATTCTCCTCATCTTCTTCTATCTTTATCTTCAAGGCTCAGGCTTAGGCCTGAGACTCCAGAGAGACTCTGGTCACAGTTCTGTGCAGGCTTTGCCATAGCCAGTCACTCTCTGCCCATTTTGGACTTCTTTTTCCTAAAATCAGAGCAGTCCTAAACTGACCATGTCTGTGTAAGTGGCAACCCTATTTTTTATTAAATTACCTCTATTAATTTATCTATTAATCTATCTATTAATCTACATTTTCAGGGCTCCATGAAAATCCAAGCCTCCCTGTGTTTATTCCTGGACATACACTGAATTAATAGATAAATTAATAAATGTCTGTTAATAAGCTTAAAGATCAATAATATACACATATCAAAGCTTCACAAAAACCTGCATATAGAAACAGAGAGGGTGTCATTGTGTTTCTTTCCTTCTGATGCCACAGTCAGTCTCTTGGCTCCCTCGCTTGAATTCAGCAGCACCAGAATCCAGGCGTTCTTTCCTCTGTTCCTGGCAGCAGCTCTGAGAACTCCTGACCTTCAGCTCCCCTTGGCACACCCTGCTTGAGGAGATGTGTGAGCATCTTGGAAAATCACACCAGCTGAACTTCTCTTTCCTATTTAGTCACATCTGTGTTCTAGACTGTCATGACTGACAGTATTAAAACACAGGGCTAACTCGGATTCTCAAAAAGTAATACCCCTCCCACATTTGTCAGTCAAGAAATCTTGACTTCAAACTATCTTTTATACCTAAAATTTCAGCTAATATTATTCAGCTGGACATTTTCTACTGGAAGCTCTTGTGTAGTTAAAAATTAAGGTATCTCGCAGTGATTTATCACTGGCAAAAACATCCCTAACAAACAAAACGAGTTGGTGTGCTTTTCCCATTTCATTTTGCTTTTTCGTTTTGTTCAGTTTGATTTATTTGACTTTTTCAGCATTAAAATACTATTTTAAGCTGTCCTTGCATGATGTGTTTTATAAAATGTGTGTGTATGTATGTATGTATATAATGTGCTGCCTTTGTTCATCCCTGAGCCAACACTGAAAGGAGGAGGTGACGAGAGACAAGCTGAGCTGGGGGAGTGAAAGGAGTCTTCCCTGGGCACTGAGGTCAGTATTCCAATTTCTTTTGTGCCTGCCTGTATCTCTTCAGGGTCACCTCACCAGATCTCACTTCTCCACAGATCCTGCTGCCGTGGTGATTTTTTCCAGCTATGCCTTTTGTAGTTCTCCTGGGGAGGAACCCATGGCCTGCTTATTTAAGGGCTCTACTCAAGGTCAAATTTCCTTCTTGGCTTACAAGCAAGTGCTGGAGGTGGACAGGAGCCCCCTGGAAATTGCACAGATCTACAGATAAATGCTCAGGATGGGGACACAAAGATGGGTAACAGTACCTGGGGCTGTTCCTGGACATGTCTGTGCTATCCAAGGGGCAGACACTTGGATAATTTGGCTTTTTTTCTTGCTACACTGAAGGAAGGTTTGGTTGAACAATGTATTTGTACAAAGCACCCATCTTGTTCCAGTTAAAAATTCAGGAGGAAGGACTGAAGTGTCCAACGAGGCTTTTATACAGTATTTTAGTCCTCACTGATTTCCATATTTATTCAATTCACAGATGAATAATAATTTTGGTGACATTAGGAGAAGATTTAGATTAAGGCAAAGAAATTGTGAGGGTGAGATAATTGATATGTGCATTCTTGGACAAGAAGTCTATAATCTGACTGGCTCCAAGGGGGTTAATCTATGATTTCACATTTTCCAAGGTAGAAAGAACATGGAAGTGTCTCCCCCATGACCTCCTTATGCCTTGTCTGCCATGTGTCCCTCCAGCCTCTCCCCAGAGCAGCACCACAGACCATCCCCTGTGTCTCTGCTCTCAGACTCGCAGCACCTCCTCCTTGTGCCATTCCCTCCTTCCAGGGAGGGTAAATTCCTCAAGGAAAGTGCTTTAGGAGACAGAGCACAGAGCTGGCATTGGCACCCAGCGTGTCTCCTGCAGCACTGGGACTGAGCAGCCAGGCTGGGGCTCTTGCTACGCCCTGTGCAGGAGGCACCATCTGCCAAATGTCCTCCTGAGCCATCCTTCAGCAAGTGGGCTAAAGAGCTGAAAAGAACATCCCATCCATGGCAGCTGAAGTCCATCACAGCTTGCTTACAGGATTCTGGCTCTGAAGGGAGGCTGGGCAAGTGGCCAAGAAGCCTCTCTTACTTGCCCATGTATCGCTTTGGGGAAAGGGATTCCTGGTTTAGCCTGGCCTGAGATGGCTTTGGGGAGCAGGATGGCTTTAGGGAGAGTTGGAGTTCCCTCATCCCAGCTGCACCCAAGATGCAAACTCCATTAATTGGATTTGCCAGGGCCTTGGGGGTGCTCTTGGCTTCTTCGAGGTCCCTGGCATAAGCCTTGTCAGCTCAAAAAGCAGCAGATCTCTTGTGTTCTTCTGTGCAAGAGCAGCCAGGCTTCCTGGGAAGGGAAGGGGCAAGAAGAAGGGGAAATTATCTCCATCCTTTATTTATTTCTGTGCTTGTTGCCTCCTCCCCTCTCTTGTCCACTTACTTCTCATCCCTTCAAGAGGGCATTTCAGCTCCAGAATGTGGTTCTTGGAGTTGTGCAGGGGTCACTGGGCCTGACTGGGGGGGTCTCTGGGGCCGTGCCCTTTGCCTCTGAGGAGGCCAAAGCTGCTGAGGTCCAGATTCTTCCTGACGATTCCATGTGATAGCTAATTAATGGCCTGCCCCCGTTTCCATGGCAACTTCATGCTGTGCTCTTAGCCCTGATCCAAATGGACGTTCTGCACACTCCTGAAGCCATACCATCAGCATGTTAATAAGACTTGCTGACGTCTTTTGCTTTCCGCCACACCGGCTGGTGAGTCGAAATTTGAATAATTTAAAAAGAGTAGATTTCTTAGGAAGCTCCCTATGAACTTCTGTCACATGACTGGAGGAAAATGGTCCCAGAAGTCTTCTGCATCTGAAGGGAAGCAGGATTCTGCCCTACCTGCTGCTTTTCTCATGCTTTGGCTTTGGGACACCTGGCACTGGCTTTTCTTTTTTTTCTCTGGGTTATTTGGAAGCTCCAGCTTTCATGTAGTCCCTAATTTATTGACAGCAAGGGACAAGTATCTGTCCTGAATTGGTAGGAGCATGTCTCTATTAGCTGAGCTGGACAATCTGATGGATTGCTCCCTATCTCCTTCTGGTGCCAAGGAAGGAAGCTGGGTTTTGTTCTCATACAGTCAGAGAATGTTTACTCTGACTTGAGAGCATGAACATCCCTTTTATCATTAAACATTTTATCAACAGTACCCACTGATCATGCAGGTTAGTGAGTCGAGTTTTATGGTGAAGGGGTTCTCTGGGTCCCACCTAATTCTGCTCTGTTAATTACCCTCCATCCCAGTCATTGTCTTGTCAAACACATTTTTATGACCATCATTTCCTCAGGAGCCCATTAACCCCACTGCAGGTGTGGCCTCTCTGGGGGATCTGAACTGCTTTCTCTTGCTGAGACAATGCCAGATGCCTCCACATCTCCTACTGCCTGCAGAACAAATTCCCTAAAACCTGGGGGATGTTTCTGGATCTGGCTCTCACAGATTGCTCCTTACCTGGGGAAGGGCTTTAGGGACTGAGCAGTGGAAGCAGAGCATGTGTCCTGTTTAATTTGTTTCCTAGCATCAAAAGCAATCATCCACATTTGATTGGCTTGTGTGGTGTTTGTCCATTTTCTCAGTGAGCCCAAAATGGTGGCTGAGCTGCCAAATAACTTCATCTTCCCTACCTTGAAGGACATGGGAGTTTATTCCTGACACTTTTGCTGCATTCCTTCGCAAAATTTTATGTAGCTCTGTTGGAACGTGGCTCCACTTTGTGGTGTTGATGCCATTGTACCCAGGTGCACCATCACAGAATCACAGAATTTCTAGGTTGGAAGAGACCTTCAAGATCATTGAGTCCAACCCATGCTCCAACACCTCAACTAGATCATGGCACCAAGTGCCACATCCAGCCTTTTAAACACATCCAGGGATGGTGACTCCACCACCTCCCTGGGCAGACCATTCCAGTACTTTATCACTCTTACTGTGAAAAACTTTTTCCTAATATCCAACCTATATTTCCCTTGGTGCAGCTTGAGACTGTGTCCTCTTGTTCTGTCCGTTGTTGCCTCCCAGGTAGTCCCAAGGTGAGTTCCACATGCTGACAGCAAGTCTATCCCAAAACCCCTCCCTCTCCTCAGGCTGCAGCTTGCCCATTCCCAGCCACGATGGGAATGTTACCTCACGTGCCTCTCTCAGCTCCACGCCATCCCCTTGGCTCTGGGTGGGCCAGCCAGCATTTAATGTTGTGTTGGCACCCAAAACCTTGCTTAAAGTTTATGGAGTTGGCCCCAGTGCTGAAGGCAGTAAATGCTGGGGGCTGCTCATCCCAAGGCATCATTAAAGATACATGAGGGCAATGGATTTGATCCCTACCAGTGCCACAAACACCAGGAGAGATTTAGGTAATGTGCTGGTAGTTACCCATGAGATCTGAGATTTAATTGCAGCTTCTTTGGCTTCTACTCGCTAGACCTGGATTCTTATCTCAAAGGAAAGAATTTATCGAATTAATTTCACTCGGTGTTGGCACGGCCACTCTTCCCAGCCACGAGCAAATCCCATCATTGCATGCAGGCTGCAGCTCAGAAGCAGCAGTCAGTGTTTTTAGAGCTATAACCATAGCTCTTTCAAGTGTCAGCTCTTTGGGTCATACATGTAATTTAAACAGTACATTTCTATTCCCTGCTTAGATGGATGTAACTGTCAGGAACATTATTTCTACTGATAATTACAAATTTGACATTCATTTCCCATGAATACTCTCTACTATTTGCTTAAAACTCACCTCCATGCATACGATTGCTGCCAAATGTTCTCTTATCAGAAAGCTGAGGCAGAAATGTCACATCTATAAAGAACACTCTTGGAATGGTGAGGTCTAATATGATTTTCTGCTACACAAAGCAAAGACCAAGCAAATGAAAAACAAACACTGGGAAAAATGGGCAACCTGAGGCCTCTTGTGTGGACTGACCAGGGGAGAGAGAGATCTTGATACAAGGTAGGAGGAAAAAGCTACTACTAAAGGAAATGTCCATAAAAACATCCTTGCTGCTTAATTCACCCACCTCTTCTTCTGATACCCATTCTTGGATAGGCAGACTTCTGTGACTAATCCCCCTTTTTGGGGTTTTACTGATTACCCAAATTGCTTCTCTTATGCCCTCAATTGGTAGCTCAGCAGGACAGTTCAGTGAATGTATATTTTCCTTAAGGTATCCAGTTCCTTCCCACGAAATTTGGATGAGAACAACCTAAATCATTCAAATTAAACCTGAAACCAGCCTTAATTGCCCAAGTCCCTGGTGTCACAAGACCAACACTGCAATGCAGTCAGGTCTTTCCAGAGCTGATGTTACTCTCAGAATCTCAGCCAAGGTCTTCAAATAAAGTCAAAACTCCTACAAGACTATTTTGAGCTCAGTTGAATCAACATGTTAAATCTTGAGCCAAACCTGAATCTTGGTCTTTGGATCAGGACTGTGCCCCTTGCTCAGACCTGATTTCCCCAGGATGCTCCTCCAGCTCTGGAAGGCATCAGGACCAGAGATTTATTTCTCCCTTTCTGGAGGGCAGAAATTCCAGTGTCTCACTAGCACTTCTCAATCAACTTCAACTAAAAAAACCCAGTGAAATAAGTAGAAACACCTCACTACTCACCTCCCACAGTGTTCAGGCTTCATCACCCAGCTCAGCTGGTCCTTCATTCACACACTCCATTCAACATCTTTTTTTTTTTGTTTAAATCCAAACACATGTCCACATACATTCCAAAAAATTTTATCCACCTTCCGGTTATTTTAGATTTTTTTTTTTTTGATAACTCAATTCTTTTTAATTTGGCTTTATCCTTGCAAACTCAGGATAGGTTTGGTTGTTGTGCTCTTCCCTCCCACACCTCCCTTTTACTAATTTTGCATATATTTTAATAAAATGTTCTCATATATTTGCTGGTTTTTTGTTTTTTTTTTTTTTGTGGACAAAGTGTAAGTGAGACAAGGATATTATTCACAGCCACAGAAACATAAGAAAGTAAAAAGGAGTTTTTCCTTTCCCAGTGAACAAAAATGACCTATGTACCCTTCTGTGTCTCCAGGTTTCCTTGGAAATGTATTCCCTTGCATTGTGCTTTAGTTTTTGTGGTGATGAGGGCTATCCAGCGCTACTGGGAACTCCGCACCTGAGGCAGAAAGACAAACCCAGCTTTGCCTTTACGATTTTGGCTTTCTCTGCTTTAGGGACTATGTAGAAGGGCCTGAAATTTGAGTGAGTGAAGACTTACAGGTGCTGCTCCTCCTGTGGCACCACTGAAGGCAGCACCAGCCCAGTGCAGGGCACAAACTGCAGGTCAAGCTAAAGAACCCAACACATCCCATTTTCCAGCATCTGCTGAGCCTCTACCTCTGGTGAGATGTCTTCCAAGATGGAAAACCCAAAGTGAGGACACCTGAGCCCTGCACCCGCCCTCTCACCGAGGAGGCATCCGTTTTACTCCCCAAGGGCTGCCATCCCCTCCTGTCCTCTAGCAAAGCTCAGCACAGGCTGTGGGAATAACTCAACATAAAGCTGGTATAAATCTCAACAGAAGAAATATCTTTTATCTTTAACCATTTACTCCCACTATAGGAATAATGGTAGCTCTTTTACATTTACATAGAACTCTTGTTTGTTTGTTTGTTTGTTTGCTTGCTTTTTTTTTTTTTTTTTTGTATGTCTCTTTGTCTTGGCACCTGCATAGCAGAAAACTTGACAGTTCAGTACAGAAGTTTGCCCCTCTCTCTGCTCCTCCCTTTATTTCCTCTGCTGCCCCTGAGGACTCGCAAGCAACACCCCCAAGGTCAAGAGAGAGTACGGTGTTACCCTTTTATGACGGATTATAGAAATAACAAACATGCCTGACAGTTTTATACAGCTGCTAGAACGGGTTTAGTTTTCAACAAATGAAGAATTTCCTCTTTTTTTTTTCCTCTTTTGTATATTAATTACATTTTACAAATCTTATTTTTCCCCTTTCCTTTCCTTTCCCCACACTTTTCCTTATTTTTTACTTTTTTCCTCTCTTTTTCTTTTTTTTTGGTTTTTTGTTTGTTTGTTTGTTTTATTTTTTTTTTTTTTTTTTTAATACAGCAAAAGGATCAATCACCAAGGTGTCCATTGCTAAGTCCAGGGTTAGCAGAGTTTGGCTGTCATCTGGTCGGACTGTTTGAGGATCTCGGTGTTGTACAGGTCCAGCGCGTGGTTCACGCGGATGATCTCGCTGTTGGTGAGCTTCAGGCGGTGCTTGAGCATACAAGAGAACAGATCCAGCTGGGGCTTCCCCGGGGCCACCGGAGGCGCCAGGCGGTTGATTCGGTCCCGAATATCCAGCAGCAAGAGCATGACGGAGGAGGAGGAGTAGAACTGCCCGCCCTGCGTGTAGGACTGGTTGACCTGCTGCACCGCGCTGCGCAGCAGGTCGGCGTTGAAGCGCAGGCTGTAGCCGTAGACCTGCACGTCTGAGATCTTGATGTAGAACTGGCGCTTGGTGGGGTCGGAAAGGTCCACGGGCCCTTGGCCAGTCTCATTGCGCAGGAGGGAGGGCAGCCGAGTCCGGCTGCGTAGGTAGATGTGGACGGTCTCAAAAAAGGTTTTCCACCGGTTGCCCAGCAGCAGGGTCCAGTTGTAGCACTGGCTGTTTTGGAGGCGGATTTTCTCCCAGCGCGGGTAGCCGTACTCCCCAAAAGGCATGTTCCAGCCCTCCGAGTGGCTCCCGCTGAACGGGTTGACGTAGACAAAGAACATGGGGTCTAGGCTGCTGTTGCGCATCTGGCAGATGCGCATGGAGATCCCGATCACCATGTGGATGAAGTCCATGCGGTTCTTGTTGCTCTTCAAGGTGAGGGACATGCGCTTGCGCCACCGCGGGTCGAAGAAGGTGTCCAGGCGGATCTCGTTGCTGATGAAAGTGGTGTGCACGTACAGGCGAGAGTCCATCTTCTGCAGCAGGTACTTCAGCTCCAGGTCCTGGAAGTCCAAGTCCGTCTCAAAGCTGATGAACTGCTCGCTCCGCTCCGAGTCCACGTTCTGGGGCTCGCAGCGGCCTCGGTAAAGCTTATAGCCCTTGTTGCACGAGCCACAGAGGGAGATGTTGGCAAGGCTGCACATGGCACAGCTGTTGTTGCCCCCAATGATGCAGGGGATGGGGCGCTGGCACAGGCTGGTGCCACCGTGGCAAACGCAGCTCCGCTGGCTTTCCAGAAAGGTCCCCCAGAACCCATTCTCGTTGCAGTAGAGCAGGGACTGGACTCGGGTAAGCCATTCCTGTATCGTCCTGCAGGTGGGGAGAAGGAAGAATTAGCACTCTAAGGCCTCACAGGGGACTCGGTGCTGGCATCTTGAGTGTTTTCAGGGATATGTCTGAGGCAGAGCTCTCAGAACATCAATGCCCTGCCATGGCATCTGGGAGCTATTCTAGTCTATTTCTAGACTGAATCTTTCATCTGCTNCTGGAGCTACAGTGTTTTCAGGGATATGTCTGAGGCAGAGCTCTCGGAACATCAATGCCCTGCCATGGCATCTGGGAGCTATTCTAGTCTATTTCTAGACTGAATCTTTCATCTGCTGCTTACTCCTTTGGTGATGAGCAAAAGCCTTCTAAGAACTTGCTACCAGTCAGAAATGCTCATCTGAGCTCTCTCTCTTCACTCTGCACTAGAAGCTGAGACAGGCACTGTGTCCTGCCAAGGATCCCCGTGCCACAGTGACATCGGAGTGGAGCTGATAAAGCCATGCCAGAGGCTGTGGGGCTATCAGACATCACAAGGACAGCAGAACTCCCAGGCTAGCAGGAGAAAACTGCTTTTCAGGTCATTGGCAACCGTCCCTACCCTCTAAAAACAGACCCATAACAGGACAAGGCAAAGCAAGCAGCAACATCTGCTGATGGTGCAGAGCTCAGAACAGTAGAAAAGAGGGTGGAAGCCATCAGGCACAGAGACAAAGCTGCTACAACTATTCCTCCTTAAAAAAATCCAAAAGGCTGCTGCTAATTAACCACCTCTTGGAGTCTCTCCCTTAAAATCAGCCCCACTCACCCACAACTGAGCCCCACCACTCCCACAGCTGCTGGATCAGCACCTTCAACCCCACATCCTGCAGCCCTAGAGCGACTCCTAGAAAAAGGCACTGCAACCCACATTCACTTTTTGCACAACCCACTTGCCATGTTGCTTCGTTTCCCCGTTTTCCCCCTTCCCACTGCCCCAGGAAAGCTGGGTACAGCGACTCCTTTCTCAGCAGCCCTCAGCAGAACCCTCTGTGCAGGCACTGCTCCCTCCCCTCCGCCTCTCCCCCGGCTAATGAATACTTCATTGTCTCCACTGGGCAAAAAGTTCTTGGTAGTGCTGCAGTGAGAGGACTGGCTAATGACAAATTAGGATTCAGCCCCTGTAGAACGAGGGGAGTGATTATGGACAGAGGCTCTCAGAGCTGGATTAGTGAAATTCATGGCACCTGCATCGCCTGACCTCCGAATAATCATTAAGCTGTAGGCTGTATCAAAGAAGGCATTAAATGATCCAGCAGCAAAGAACAGCAAGATGATTAGGGGGAGGGAGTGAGTGGAGGAATGAGAGTGTAAAACAGAGGAAAGCACTGGAAGGAAAGAAATAATCAAGGAGCAGAAGCAGAAAGGTTGGGAAAGAAAGAGAGGAAAATGTGAAGGTAAAAGGAAAAATGAGAGAGAAACACAGTGGGCAGGAGTAACGGGTGGAGAAAGGGAAAAACTGCAACAGCAACAACTGATAGAGAACAGGCAGGAATGAAAAGCAGGAAGAAAAGGAGTAAAAAGAAGAGAAAAACAGACAGGGTGAGGAAAAAAGGAAGGGCATTAGAAGAAAAATTCTGAAGTGTTGGATATGGGAACAGAAAATTTTCACATTCTTCCTGTGGTACAGGGCTGCCAGGGTCTCTTTCCCCTACTCCCAGCCAAGAAGAGCTCTTCTGCTGGCAGAAAGGACAAGGCTGGCTGGGGAGCTTGGGAGCAAGGCAGTGACCTCCATAAATATCTGCTGTAGAGGGAGACAGTGACAGCCCTGTTCCCTCAAAAAAAGTGTACAGGGCTCCTCTTAATTCCTGGGACAGCTCTGCCTCGGAGGGGAGGGAACAGCACAGCACAGTGTGGCTGCAAAACACAGCCACAAGCTGACAGCAACAAGCATTTCCAAACCATCCCAGGGGAATGAGGCTACCTTCTGCTCACAGGTGAATTTTTGCTCACTTTTCAGCAACACAAATATGTGCTCACCCATCTGAAGCCTTGTGCTTCCTGTTTGGAAAGCCAGTCAAATGCACCTGGATATGTGCAGTGCTGGATTGATGCTTTACACAGGTTTTAGGTGTTGATAATGTCCCTGAGTTCCTGGCCCAAGGACTGCCAGGCCATAGCAGCAGACACAGTATAAATTAGAGTCAGGTGACCACATTCTGTCCATTTGGGGTGTGTTCTGTCTTAGGAAAAAATCACTGGATAGTTCTGTCCTTTATACTAACAGCCAGCAGAACAAAATGGGAAAGAAACCTCAGCTGATATCTTGCAATGGACACCAGTAGATGTCTTCTTCCCCAGATGAACTTTGAGGACGATGGAAGGGAGGTTGTTTTTTGGGGGGTGTGTGTGTGTGTCTTAGCTTTCAGCAAAGACACAAGTAGGACTCAAAAAACCAAGAAGAAAATGAAACAGGAGACTACCCACCATCTGCTGATGGCAGCAATAAAGGATGGCAGCAATAAAGGATGTAATTAAATAAAAATGCAGAATCCAGGGCAGAGCTGGGCATCGACTACAAACAAGACAATGGGAAGTGCAAGAGAGTGAGAGAGAAGTAAAGTGCTATAAATTACCCTATTTTTTTCTTCCAACTGGGACAGGTTAAGAATGTACACAGGACCAGCCAAAGCCCTTCAGCTGACAGGAGGTAACTTTTTAAAACACACCCCTCTGATGGCTCAGGCTCATGGCGTTGTACATAAGAGGTGTCAGAGCAGAAGGATGCTGGAAAGATCCACTGTTTAACAGCTGAAAACCAATGCCAGAGGAGCCACTGATTTTCATTTAAAATATTCCCAGGGAGGTGGTGGGAATCCCCACCTCTGGAGGTGTCCAAGCAACGCCTGGATGTGGCACTCACAGCTCTGGTCGGAGTGACAAGATGGGGATCAAGCACAGGTTGGACTCAGTGATCTTGGAGGTTTTTTCCAACCTCAACGATTCCATGATTCTAAAGTGAAAATAAATATGACCTGCAGGCCAAGCTCTGAGTGAGAATTACTTTGCAGTGTTTTCTGACTGTTGCTCACTGGACATGTGGTTCCCTGGCAATGCTGGGAACAGGGAGTCAGACAGATTTGGGGGTTTTTATTTGCAAGGAAAAAAAGGCAAGGACTTAAAAAATTTCCTTTTTAAACCCACTCTTCCCTTTCCAATCAGTGCTAGCTGCTCTAGGGGTACTTTTGGGTTTTCTGTACAGAATAGTGAAGTAAAAAATGCTATTTTTAATCTCAGCAGCTGTGAGATGTGTTTTGGCTGAAGGCCAGAACATGTATAACCCGTCTCTCCATTGGTTGTTATTTCTATTTTACATCCAGTGCTTTAAAATAAAACTACAGGTGATCCTTTGACATCGAAGTTTTATTAACTGAGGAGTGGTCTCCTTTTTAAACCAACAGACTTGCCTCTGTTTTAAACCTGCAAACTTTCCTGGGTCTTGACAAAAGAAGTACAGACCAAATATATTGGTATCTGTATATCTATACACCTACATATCTATATCTCCATCTGCATTTCCATAGATAAAATATAGATATATAGATATTTCTCTTTCCTTAGCCATTGCAAAGGGTAATGGAGAATCAGCCAAATTCCCAGAATCCTTACTCTTCCTTTCTTATCTTCCTTTTGGAAACACCACCTCTTCCTTTCCCTGAGGACAATCAACAGCAATCTCATTTCTTTTTTTTTTACATTGCCTTTGAAGGTATAATGCAGGCTTACAATTATGTGTATTAAAGAGAGAGAGAGGCTTGCTCTTAATAGAACCATGCCATCCTTTCAAAGCCACTGGCGTGCTTGATAAGCCTCTGTCATTCTGTACAGCAACAATTAGAAAATGAGAGTATTTCCCAGCTCTGTGAGGAGAAAGATGGGTTGCACCTCTTCCACTACAGAGCTCCTACCACACTGCTCCCCTGCCTAGCTGCAGATGCAGAGTGACAAACAAGAAAAGAAATGATAATATGCCTGCTGATGTTGACTTAAACAAATCAAGCACATCAGTCAGTTAAAAATCCATCTGCCATCATCCATTCCACCCTCCTTCCCCCAGATTTCATTGTAGCAGTTGGAGGCTCCCTTTCTGCTTGGCTGGGTTTTTAAAATAGATGATAAATGCTGAAGACATATTTGTCTGAATGTTTTGGAGCAACGTGGTTGCATGGAGATTTCCTCGCTGCTGCTTCACTTTGTTGTTGTTTTTCTTGCTGTGGCACAACTAAAATTTCCACCCTGAACATGCCTCTGGTTCCTCCAGCACTCAGCCTGGTCAGAACAGCTCAGCCAGTTGGCAGGGATGGGCCAGGTTTAGGAACCTCTCCAAAGACTTTATTTCATAATCTCTTACATTTAATAGATATTGCTCCTCATCCCTAGTAAGTCCATCAAATCTTTGTCTAGAAACATGAGATTTCTTGGTAATTAAAGAGGTGTTAAGCCTTGAAAGAGTTTTCTGAGCTGCACAGTGATGAAATGAAAAGTCAGCGTGTTCAGCAGCCAGGGAGCTGGACGAGAGCAGTAGACAGCAGTCAGTCTGTCAATTTTGTCTTGAAACTGAATATTTAGGTAATGAAGGAAGTGGACAAACAGTTTCTCTTCAAATATTAACTTTGCCTGACCCTTCCGAGAGAAGCATGGAAGAAAAGGCACTCAGACATTTTTTCCCCAAGATTTTCAGTATTGCTTCAGTCCAGACAATGTAAAAAGACACACCAAAGATGTTTATTAATATCCAGAAATGCAAGTCTCCAAAAATTACATGAAGCAAACTCAGCTACAGGTTAGGGCTGAAAGGAGACAGCAGGAGGGGATTATTTGGTATAAATAGTTGCTGTAGCAGTAATGGGAAATCTGCTCTCTCCACCTGTAATAACCTTGCAAGGCTTCTGCTCAGTGAGGTTTTACAGGTTCACACTGCACCTCACAGCAGAAATGTGATGGATTCCAAGTTAAACTAAAGCTTCTCCTTTCACTCTGGAGATATCGAGGAGCACAATCCAAAAACGGGCTGAAGCACCTTGTGCTCCACAAGTCTCTTTTGACAGCAAGTGGAGGCTGAAAGCTTGGCTGTGGATCTTGAGGGAAAACCACAAAAAAGCAGCTTAGTCTGCAGGACAGACCAAACATATTCTTGCAGAACTTAAAGGAGAAGCGATGCCCTTCCCCTGGGTGGGTAAAACCACACAGAAGGGATGTGAGTGTAGTCAGAAACGTGACAAAAGTTACCTACACCTCCAGGAATTTCAACCCACTCCCAGATTTGACCGTTTCCCCCCGACGTCCGCGCCAACACACCCTACCACCAAACACAGCCTGTTGGGATTACACCCAAGCCCAAGCTGAGCTCCACCAGCCCCTCAGCCCAGCTGCCCCATGCAGGAAGGATGGAGGTACCTTTCCCTAGGCAGCTGGTGGTTAGGATTGTGCCGACACCGGACACTGAGGCCAAAGAGTTTGCGGGCAGTGCGCTGGATCTTCTGGCGCTGGGCTTCCAGCGAGCTCTGCAGCAGCTTGTAGCGGTTCTGCAGGTCCCAGTCGTTCCCCCAGTGCTGGTGGATGCTCCCAATGGTCAGGAAGTGGTTGCTAGGTAGCCTTTTCATGAAGGATTTAAACTCATCTGGAACACACACAAGAAATGGGGAGAAATACGGAGGTTTCCGAGCTGTTACCGGAGTTACAAAGATTTTCATTAGCAGGGTGGAGAAAGAGCCGTGATGGACGAGGCCATCAGCTCTGCCAGGGGAAGGTGATGCCCATTACCTCCCTGGTCTGTCACTCTGCCCTGTGGGCCCGATATGCCTGGGCCTGAGAGAATTTTAGCAGCTGCTAGCAGACTAAAATTCTCTCAGGCCCAGGAATATCAGGCCCACATGGCCCCAGGAAGCCACTAATTCCATGGCTGTTGTTGCTCCCATATAGGAAAAAAAATACCCTGTAGTGAATATCAAGGTGAAACAACACAGTTAAAGTGCGCAGGGTGGAGGAAAAAGAAAAGAGAAATTCCCTGGAACATGAGGTTATAGTCTAAGGGTTATAAACAAAAAGCTGGGAGTTGTAATCATTGTCAGTTAAAGAGTTCTCATTTTCATTGTTTTTCAGCTGCTCCTGAAATGCTGTTTGTTGTTGAAGGCAAAGCATTTTGCTGTGTAATTAAAAAAAAAGGGGGAAAAACAAAGCTTTAAAAATTCCCCAGAGGAAAGGTTTGGATGCTGTTAAAATGTCCTGCTTTCGCATGTTTTAAAAACAGCATTCTGATTCTTACCTCTCATTTAACTCCATTTGAAGTTAAATGAGTAGCATTTTGTAATGAGGAAAATAAAATAAAATAGTTTGCAGGGCTCAGGTGAAAACAAAAGGTGCCAATTTTAACCTAAGGGAACAAATCCAATTGATTGAAAAATAGATTGTTCAGTGTTGCTGTTTGTTGTGTTTGCTGTTTTTTGATTACTTTATTTCCATTTTATTTTGTTTGATAATGAAAAAAAACCACCATTATGCAGGGTTTGTTCGTGAATCAGAAATTCTGATACTGTTTCTGTTTATGATCAGCCCTTCCTACCTGAGAAGGGTGGTTTGCTCAGACTGATTACCAGGCTGGGACATCCTCAGATGGAAAAAAAAACAGATGGTTCCAACTCACTTGGGGGAAAATAACTCAGTTTTGGATGCTAGAAAACCGTATTTGACACAGTGAGACCTTGAGAAATGCAATGAGTGGGAATAAGAACTCCATAAAATGCAATAACGACAAAAGCAATGTTTTGTACCAGGAGAGAAAAACCCCACGTGTCAGCACAGGCTTGGGCACAAGCAGCTGAGGAAGGTCCTGGGGAATGAGGAGGGTCAACATCCTGTTCTCACTGGAAAAAAAACTTCATACTGGGCTGAGTGCAGCTGCTTGGGGAAGTTGATATTCACCTTTTCTTGGCACTGCTACACCTGGGGCAGCCACCCAAAAGGGATGAACAGAGACTGGGAGGGCAGAGCTGACGGACACCGAGGTGCTCCAGGGCCTGAGCACAAGTTCTGCAAAGTCAGGTGTGGGGAGCTGCAGTTTCATTTGGTAAAGAGGAAGCCAAGGATATTTAATTACAGCAGTAAATGCTCAAAAGGTGCTCACAGATATGAACAAGACTCCTCTTTCGAGAGACAGTTGCTATATAACAAGGAGCAATACACAGTTTGCAGCTTGAGAAATTAAAATGATTTACTGAAAAACTTCGTCACTTGGAGGTAATGAAGCGCTGGAACATGAGCAGAGATGTATAAAAATCTCTCATTTTAGACTCTGCTAGACAAAACCAAGGCTGACCTCACCTAGTGCTGGCTCTGATCCTGCTTGTAGAGGGAGGCTGGATTAGGACCCTGCCATAAACTTCCCAACAGGAAGTATAGCTGTCTTTTCCTCTACATTATCTGCTTTATTTCTGATCCTTTCCCAATCCTTTTTTTGGTTTTTTGGTTTTTTTCTTAATTCCTTCATCCTATTTTCAGAAGGAAAAATAAGCTGCCATCTTTTCCAATAAAAAGAAATAACCCATAGAATTAGTGGGGAAAATCAGACCAGATAATTTACATCCTATAGTACAAAGCTAAAGACATTTGCACAACAGATTTCCTGTTATTCATCAACTTGCAGTTCATGCTTAACTGCCTAACGAAGTCTATCTGTACATTAGTCAGCCTCATCCTGACATGGATGGTACATGGAGGTTCACATCCTACTCATCACATGGTGTAACCAAGCTCCTCCTAAAAATAATCACCATCACTGCCCTACCAACATCCGTGGGACATCTGCTTGTCTCCTTTCTCCCCCAAACATAACCAAGAGATTTTTTTTAGTCATCTCTCAGGTTTTCACTCTGTTTTTAATGCTGCTTCCAGTGCCCTCCTCCTCCCCAAACCCGTGTGCTTTTCCTCTGAAGCCACCATCACGTATAATTGCTTCTGTTGACCATGCTGATTACTCCGGGTACCTTTCAGCAGTAAAAGCCTTGCATTTGCTTCCCGCCCCTTATAAATCAATTTCCTCAAAAGCCTTTTTGTGCAGGAGCCCAGGCTCTTTTCCCTCTGATGATGAATGTGCTACATTTTTCATCGAGACGGGCAAGGCAGGAATTTCGGTGCAGTGTGCACATTTTGCTACCGCAGTGCAACGTTGGGGGAAAAACAAATGAGCAGCAAATCTGGCAAAATAAAAGCTGGATGGGGTTGTTTAAAATAAGGGTGATGAAGAAAAAAAAAAGTACTTTAAAACCAACCATAGTTTCTTCATTATTTATATTTATTTATAACTCTGCCTGGAAACCAGTGGTATGGATGGGGATATTCCCTGTTTCTGGGAATAGTTCATTCTTAACCCGGAGATTTTCCAATTAATTAGCAAGTCTGTTTGCATTTGTTGTTATTTCATTCCTCTGCACAGCAAGCCTTGCTGATGGCTGGAACTACACCTGCCGTGATGCAGCTTGGCCCCTCTTTCTGCAGAGTCACCCCATCCCTAAGGCAGTCCCCTGGCAATGACTCAGCACCACAAGTGGTACCACAGGGAATTGTCAGCTCAGACATCTCTTTCACACATGAAATTTTCCTTTTGCCAGCGTTAAAAAGAAAAAAAATCAATCCCATTTACATCAGAAAGCAATAGTCTTGAATAAACAAACAAATTAACAAATAGAACTCCACCAAATGACTTAATTAAAAGTTGGGGTTTTTTTAATCCACAATCACAGACTTTTTTGACCAGCCATTCTAAAATGTCAAGAATAAGGCAGTGTTATTTTTCTCAATTTACCCACAAGCAGTGAAGCACAGGGCTAAAATTCTCCTGAGCTGTTTCAAAGCAGCTTCAGTTCACTGCAGCCTCCTTGACTTTGAAGATACCATTCCAAATCACAGCAACTCTTGATTCGCCCTGCAGGATTTTTTCAAATTAACAGAGGATCCAACACAGACCAGAAGCAGAATACAAATGTTTTGGACTTTCAGTAGGTTCCTGTGCAAAATGGTATTTGCTTTCAGAGCACTCATGTGCCTTTCAGTCCACTTTATTGGAAAAGCCTTCAGATGTCATCAGAGATTTCTCCTCTGCTGTTCATAATGGAGAAAATCCTCTAGTTATTGGGAATATTTATTAAAACAAAGAGGCAAAACACTAATACTGCAGTCTTTTGTGGTAGCAACTTCCATCTCAAAGGATAAGTTCACGCATGATGCATCAAAGTGATGAATCAGATGCAACAGCTTTAGACATAAAGATAATCACTCCATCTAGCCCTGAAAAGCCTCCAGCCCTGGGTGGAATATGGCAGAAATTGCACTGCAATATGTCACTTTAACATGGCAAATGAGAAACACCTTCCCCCATTCAAATCTCAAGGGGAGGGAGCCTGAATCTAATTATCTACCCTGGCCTGTGCTGGGATCGAGTGCACCAGGGACAGAATGTGGGAGTGGAACGCCCCTCTCCACAGGGCTCCCACCTTCTCAGTGCCTGGGGTAGATCCCCTGGGAAGGAAAGGGGTTTGGTGAGACCAACCTGTGGCTCTTGAGCACCTTATGTGGAGATCCTGTGCCAGAACTAACAACAGGTAACACACAGCCAGTGGCTGAGCTGTGCTGGCAGGCACTGCCAGTCATCCTTGTAAACCTGTGTAGCACTGAGCTGGCAAAAACTCCTGAAATCCACATTTCTGGTTTGCCCTGGTGTTACCCACCCCATCCCTGAACCCATAGAAACTCACAGAGGACTTGTGACCTGGTTAGCTGGTGACCTGCTCCTGGAACTGCCCAGCCCTGGGTACACAGGGGGGATCTGGTCACCATGGTCATTAGCCTCAGGCCTTTAACTCCCACTCTGCTGCTCAGCCCAGCACCAGGGTGACAGCATGAGTGGGACATAAGGCTCTGTGCAGCAGCACAAACACCAGCAGGGGCCACGTGTTGAAGTATGATGCAAATCCTCAACAGCCCTTCAAGGAAACATCACAGGCTTCTTCATTTCAGCCTTTAAAGGGATTAAGGTGACTTTCAACATGAAGACAATTTATGAAAGATTCATCTTGAATTGAGCTAGATGGTCCTTTTCTCACAGTTTTCCTTCCTGACATGGAGATCTGGGCAGTTGTGACAATAATAATTGAGGAAAATGTGTCAGAAAGTGGCTGGTTAAGACTGAAAGATGACAGTCAGCACAAGGACAAGTTCCTGATGAAGTTCTGCTTGGTGCCTGGGTTGTTTCAGGGCAGGCAGGCCTCTTGCTAAAGGATAGAATTCACTGAAAGTGTTGCTCTTTCCCACCTCAAGCCCTCAGGAGTGTGTGACCTGTGGGTACAACACACCTACTGTGGGTAAACTACTCCCACTGCCAGCATCAACACGGAACAAACTCCGCTGACACCCCCAGCCTCACCTGGGGAGAAAGTGGAAAAGAGAAATGTTCCCAGCAGACATTGCCCTGCAGGAGAGAGATGTCATTTTCCCTTCTTCTCCCTGCCTCAAAGGAGGTGTCATCTGCCCTGTGTGTCCTTCTCCCTCTGAATTGATTTCACCAAAGCAAAATAAAGCATTCATGCAAATCTGAAAAAGAATTTCTGCATCATTCATATTGGGGAAGTTTCTCTGTAGAACTATTAAAAGAGAGATTTGGAGATGGTTTGGTATGAAAAATCAGATTTTGGTATAAAAAACCAGACAAATACTTCCATGGAAAATATCCCTGTACACATAATTCCATGTGTGGTGTGTGCTCCCATCTGTGTGCTTAATAGAGGAAAAAAGGGTATTCCCTCAAGGTTATGGCCCTGGGTTTGGGTTCAATATCCTCTATTTTTTAGCCAAATGAGAGTATTACACTAAGGGAATAAAAGATTTTTACCTGATGCGACCTGCCACAAATTGAAAAAGTGGGTTTTGCTCAGTTACCTGAATTCTCCAGATCTTTATAGGCTTCTGTCCAGGTCTTGGCCATGTTTGCCAGGGTGTACTCCATGATCTGGATGTCAGTGATGGGGCAGTTGCACTGGGGGAACTCCTCGGAGCACTGGCAGCCGCACTGGCTGTCCCGGCAGATGTACTCGCCCTCCCCATTGCACATGATGTAACTCAAGGCAGACTGGACAAACTTCTCTTGTAAATATTGAGGGAAGATGATCTGGAGACCTGGAGAGAGAACAACAGCATTATGGGAGGAAAAAAAAAAGCAAATAAAAAAGTAATTTCAGGTATTTGTTCCTCTTTTCAAAACCCGTCTCATTAACGGTTTGGGAAAGTTATGGTGAAGAATTAAAAGCTGTCATGAATAAGGAAGGTACAAATTGCAAGCCTCCAGGGCAAGTAGTGATTTAGCTGAGAACAGAGCCCATCTCCTCTGTGGGAGAAGGGTGACAAGAAACTTCCCCTTCCCCAACACCCTTTCATGCCATTCCCAGATCCCAGCACAGCACAAAGGCCCTGAATGCAAAGCCTCCCTTATTCCCAGGTGTGGTGGTTTCTGTCTCCTGAAACCAAGTGCCAGTTCAGAAGCAGTGGGCATTATGCTGCTCTGACCTGTTTTGAGAGACACTAAATGGGTTTGGTACCACAGAAAAAAGGAGAATACACACTGAAAGGGAAAATGAGGAGGAACAGAAAACAGAAGAAAGGAAAATAACACAAGAGGGGGTTTATAAAAGACCCTTGCAGAGTTAAGTGCCCAGTTCCCACAGCACAAATACAGGAGTTGGGTACCTGAGCCTTCACAGCTTGCTCCCTGCTGGGAAGGCTACTTGCCAAATCCTATAAAGGTGCAAATGGATTTAGTGCTGAAGATTTCAGTGTTGCTTGGCAGACTCACATCAGTAGGGAGATCTATCCCCTTGTCCCTTCTCCATGGCAAGTGTTTGTGTGCCCACCCATCTGTGCAGGCACCAGTGTAAGTGCACCCTTGCCCAGGTACCAGAGGATGTAAGAGCAGTTTCAGTGCTCTGTGCACAGGGTACGTGGTTTTCCATCCTGCCCTCCTCCAGGCTCCCTGCGGATCTCCCTGAGGATTCACAGCTGTTTGCTTCTACCTGGCAAGTCCAGCCTGTCAGCCCCTGTCAGTGTCTGCTGCACGAGGCAGAGGACAGTAACTCCAAGGGGGTCCTTCAGGGGACCCCACTTGGAAAAGGGCAGGGACTTTGGAGTGGCAGCCAGAGGAGTTGATGGCAGCACTGAACTCCGGTGTAATGAAGGCAGGCGGGTCAATTACCCATCTGTTGGTGTTTCTGCTGCGCTGAATTAACAGATCCCTGCCTGACAGCTCACCGGAGTGGAATGAAAATGGGACAATAATTCAGAGGACGAGAGTGTGCAGGAATGGCAAAAAGGGTTGTGACCCCTTTCAGCAGTGCAGGCCCATCTCTGATGGGTTGTGTCCACCTCGGGCAAGAGACAAACAGCAGGTGGTGACCCTGGGACCCTCATTACCCTCTTGCTTTTGGATCCAGAGAAGCACCTCAGCCTTAATGAGGTCCCTCTGGAAGAGCAGGGTGGGGGGCTCAGGAGGCTGTGCAAGGCACAGGGAGCCCTGATTCTTCTCCCCTGGTCTGGGTGAGCACCATGCCTGGTTGGCAGCAAGCTGCCCCTCTGCCCGACCCCATTGGAGCACCCTCCAGCTGGAAATATATTTGTGACACTTGCGCAGGGAAGGATTTCCAGCCTGGTATTCAGAGACAATGTTTCTGCACAGATCCTGCTGCCTTTTCTGCACTGCTGTTGGGGACTGGAAGGAGCACACAAAGAGCTGACCAGTACAGCATCCCTGCGAACATCTCAAAGCTGGCCTGCAGAGGATCATCATTTTGAGGTCCCTTTGGTCTGTTCTGAGATGTGTCTCAACAAGAAGCTCAGATTTCTTCCTGCTGTCTTCAGGAAGTCCTGAAGCTCAGCCTCTTCCAGGGATTGTAATGATAGGACAAGGTGGAGTGACTTTAAACTGAAAGAGAGTAGGGTTAGATTTGACATTAGGAAGAAATCCTTCCTTGTGAGGGAGGTGAGGCCCTGGCACAGGGTGCCCAGAGCAGCGGTGGCTGCCCCTGGATCCCTGGCAGTGTCCAAGGCCAGGCTGGATGGGGCTGGGAGCAACCTGGGACAGTGGGAGGTGTCTCTGTCCATGGCAGGGCATTGGAATAGGATGAGCTTTAAGGTCCCTTCCAGTCCCATCCTGGAATTCTGTGATTTATCTGAAACAACCACTACAGAGGAATGGTCCCTTGTCAAATTCTCACACTGATATTAGTGATGGCCCCACCTGTCAGGATCCCAAACTTTCCTTTAGGGTGGAATGAAAGTGCAGTGCTATTGGAGAACTGATCCGCAAAGGGGACAGCAGAGCCTGAAGGCAGCTGTACTCACTGAGCTTCCAAGCTCACATGAGAGCAGAGCTGGACTTCTTGATGTTCATTGACTCTTCTTTCATGGTCCAAGTCCCATGAATAGATTTTCCACTCTGCTTCGTGGAGGAGCAACCTGCTCTGGCTCTTTCCATGTGATCAAATTACCTCAGGCTCTTAAGTTCTCCATAGTTTCTCTTTGAATTTTAGCTTGGATAAAGCAAAACAGGCTGTTTGGGCACAGCTACAAATGATCCTGGATTTGGAGATTTTTATTTTTATTTTTTTCTAAATGGAATAGGGGTGAAAAAAGCAACTGAAGTTTCAGGGAAAGCGCTTCCCATTGCAAGGGACATTGTCTGTGAATTCCAGCAGACGCAGAAACACGAATACCCTGTAATCTCCAAAGCACACGTTTTAACATTGCAGTGCTTCACATGGATACTTGCTTTTTGCCCATAAAACTCACGGTTTCTGAAAAAAAAAACCATTTCCAGGAAAACCTCCTCTTGTAAGAAATAGGATCATGTTAAAGGGGCAATCAGACCTCTGTACACTTAGCACCAACTCAACAAAGCACTTATAGAAATACTTAACTTTATCAGGAAAGCAGTTTTGCTGGAATCCATCAGTTACCTGAAGCATTTGACAAGAAGCACACCCTCAGAGCTGTGTTTGCACAAGTGGCACCCAAATCCAGCCACTCACTGGAGCACCAGTGTGCACACCCCAAGCACAACCCCCTGACTTTCAAACAGCTGTTGGGATTACATGTGACTCACAACTTCCAGCCAGGAATTTCCTTGTGGAAGAAATCAGTGTTACTGAAATACAGCTGTGCCTATTTCCACACAAGTACTTTTATATATATACACATAAATATTCACAGTTTCCTCATCATCCCCAGACAAGATTCATATCTTTTTTTTTTTTTTTTTGCTTTAGTTTTAAGCATCTCTGTGATCAGATCTCAGCCAGAGATTTTACAAGCACTGTGCCAGCAGCAGCACCTCACCCAGTCCTGGCATCCTCTCTTTCAGATGTAGTTCTATCCCATGCCCAGGGACTAAATATTGCTGGAATTCAGTTTGTGATGGTTGTCAGTAAAGCACAGGTGGCATCAATCTTGTGAGACCACAGCTCTGGGTGCTTCAGTTGTTACCTGTAAGGCAGGAAAGCTGTAATCCCAAGGAATATAACAGCCCCATGGAGCAGCTTGTGCTAGCTGGGGAAGCCCTGCTGCCAGCTGCAACTCTAATAAAACATCCAGAATGCTGTGTTGTTCTCTAAGAAATTTATTTGGATATTGCAAACATTTTTATATATATATATGTATGTATGTATGTATGTATGTATGTATGTATGTATATATATTCAGTCTTTCACTGTTGTCTACTGATGCAACAACTTGATGTCAGCAGCCAAGAAGAGGGGCAAGCTGGTCTTAAAAACTGGGATATTGGACCATTTCCATGGGGAGAATGCCTCAGTTCAAACCCGGGGGCACAAGGAATGGGCTCATCCCTGACAGCAGCCTCAGGAGCTGATAACACATGCACAAGGTAAGTTTGCTGCTGACTTGAATATCTCACTTTTGAAGGTAACTTATTGATCAGAGGAGGAATTCTGCCACTTTGTAAAGCATGGAGTTCCTTTCTAAAAAAGAAGAGCAGCACAGATTTGGTATAGGTTTATCTTAGATATCTACACGCAGAATATGAAGTATCTGACAAGGGAACATGTCCTTAATTCACCTAGAAAAACTATTAGAGAGAGATGTTTGGCTTTAGACTGTATATAAAAGGCTTCCTGCATTAAAAGAGGTAAATTTCCCCAGCTCTAAATTAGAGCTATTTGAAACATTTTTCACAGAAGAGTTCTCTGTTGAAAATGCAGTTCCATTGAAGCATTTTGTGAGAGCATGTTGACTCCAAAAGCACTTTTGACTTTCTAAATGTATTTTTTCATACTCTCTCATTTCACTGCACTGAAAAGCTGAAATGTTTTGTCTTGCCATTACTGTTCTGCTCATCCTGGAAAAAGCTTTACTAGTAATTGTAATGTAAATTCTAATGTTATACTATCATATATACTATGTAGGTATATGATATATCTCTCTATGTAGTTATGTATGTATAATATATAAGGATATTTACACATATATGACAATATAATATTAAATACTGATATATAATCTATTTAATATTATGTATCTGTTAATATTATTTAATATAACATACATTATGTATGGTATTATAATATATAATCATATTTGATGTAGCAAACAACCTGATATACAACATTTCCTGTTCATTGTTGCACAGTTTAGAACAGAAGGGTTGTACCTCACTGAAATAGTGCTATGATTATTGACAATATTGACATATACTGTCAAGAACAGTATTGACACAAGGCATGTCTCTGAAATTTGGATTTCCTGAAATTTTTCAAAGAGTTGCTTTTTTTCAGTCAAATTTTCCAATTTCTGCCCAGGACACTTGTCCAGGGAACACAAATTCCCCTTTCCCAACAGGTTGCTGTAGAGCTGCTGGCATCCTACCCTGCATCACCACAGGGATCCTGCTCCGGGGAGGGCTGGGAAAAAGGGAGTCCTGAGGCTTCTGTGATAAATATTGTGTATATATACACGTACATAGATACCCCAGTGCATGTCATGCACACTGAGCCCACAGGGATAGTGGTTTATAAATTAGTGATTCTTTTTTGTCCCAGTTACCACAAGCACAGCACCAGACACCCTGCACCGTCCTCCCCTGAAATCAACCTGCCCAAACCCTACATGGGTTCATGATATCACTCAGGTTGGAAAAGACCACCAAAATCATCGAGTCTGACCTTTGACTGATCACCACCTCGTCAACCAGAGCAGGGCAATCAGTGCCACATTCCACCCATCGTCTCTCCTGAAAGGCACAGCTTTGAAACCCCAACTCCCAGGGCTGGGCAGCAGCAAGTTCAGACAGAGAAATTCTCCCTGTCACGAAGAAGCTGCTCTTTTATTGAGCCAGGCTCAGAGCTGGAGTGACACAAAGGCAGGAACATGGATTTCTGTCAGCAGCTCATGTTCAGCTGCTAATCAGATCAGAGGAGACTTGGTCACGATCCATTACCTGCTGCAGCCCTGTGACTAATTCCTAATGAGGCTTCTCAGAGCAGAGGAAGGATCCTGGGTAATTATCCCAAGAACCACACTCCAGATTAGGTAGAAAACTCAGGTGGAGCTTTAAAGGTCACTTTGTTCTGTTAGGAAGAGCTCCTGCCTTCCTCCCTTCCCTTGCTGTCTCCTTTGGCTTGGCTCCAGCCTCTCCCTGCACTGGTTTCAGTCATGCAGCTCCATGAAACCCACCTGAGGTTGACCCCCAAGGTCCTCTGTCTGCTCCCATCAGAGATCACATCCCCTTATCCCCTCTCTCCTAATTTTTCCCTCTTCCTCCACCTCCTTCCCCCTCCCTTGGTTTATCTCCTCTCTTGTAGGATCAGATAACCAATAGAGGTCTATTGATTTACCCACTAGTCTGCCAATAATCGAGCTGCCTGCTGATTTAGCTGCTTCCCCACTTATCTCATGTGTCATCCTTGGGTTTTCATTACCAGCAGCTATCACCACATTGTAAAAAACTCCTCAAACTGCTTATTGTTAATTAGGTAAGAACCAGAACTCAGTGATTTGGATAATCACCGGCATAGTGAAAACAACCTGCCTATTATTTTTAAAGGCAAATAATAACAACAATAATATTATATCCACAACATTACTTGGTAAATGAAACCCAGTTTCTGTGAAACCAAAGATTAAAACAGCACTTGCCAAATTATACTCAAAGAGGAAGATGTAATGTAGCCCATTCATCTGAAAAATTAAAATTTGTGCAAGTACAAGGATTCAAGAAATAAAACCGTCTGGGCAAATGAGCAATTAAATCCCACATTTCCTTATTTTGTCAAAAACTTGGGAATAACCTTTGTCAATTACATGCCCAGTGAATTTCCTCCTTCTACTGAAGTTGACTTCTTGCTAACCAGCATGTATTTATTTATTAATTCAGCCATGACCTCTATCTGTTGACTTCTGGACTAGCTCCCCATCTGGGACTGAAGCCATGGCTTCTAGCATCCAAATAAAACCTCTGTGACTTTTCCCAAAGATTATGGTCATTAGAGAGTCTCGAAAGCTGATCTGCAAACCTCTTACACAAATCAGCAGTTCGGGAGGGACGGAGAGACGTGGGCAGAATTCTCCTTGGCTACTGATGGAAGAGGTCACTTTTTTGTTGTTTTTTGGTTTTTGGTTTTTTTTTCCTGTTGGTGTGTGTATCATACACAGAAGTCCATCAAAATTCAATGGCAGAGGGCACTCAGGCACTTCACTGGGGTCAGCCCTGGCTCTGCTCAGCTGAGCCCCTTGTGAAGCCATCAGAAGCTTCAGGGTACTTCCAGACACAGCAGAATCACAGCAAAGAGAAGAGGGGGAAAGGCTCAGGGAAAGGGCACCCCTCTCCCATTTCCACTCCTCTCCCTGGTTCCTGGGCCCTACCTTGCAGGTGGAGTTTGCTCTCAGTGCTTTGCAGAAGGACAGAACTCACAGAGTCCAGATTGTCGTAGCTGTTACAGCCCAGGGGGCCTGTCCGAGTTTCTGTTACCTACAGAGGATGGAGAAAAGAGAGAATGTTCCCTTTGTCTGCAGCACCACACCTTCCCCAGGCTTTTTAAACCTTTTAATTCAAGGACTCTTTGTCACCAGCTGATATAGCCCAAAACACATCTTCCCTAGTTGGGAAAAAATGCCCCACCCTGCACAGACACTGCTAATGTTTGGTGCAGTCACAAGCTGAAAAATCAGAATGAATTGCGGCTGCTTTCTTTAGGGTACCTCAGGTTATCCTGAGCTTAGCAATGGGATCCTGCAGACTGATGTTTCTCACAGAGGATCTCCACTGGAGAACATTAGAAGCCTGTAGAGGAATTATTCCCTGGCTTCTCTTATTGGAAAGCAAGAAACAGAGATGGACTGGCAGCCCCCAGTGGTGCCTGGTGCTCCCACAACAGATGTGAACACCAGCCCTGTGCTGAGGATGGATGAGGGCACAGATGACCTGCAGTGCTGCTGCTGTTTCCAGCCATGGAGGAAAGCTGCCCTTCTGGAATTCACCACGGGTGATTATCTGCTGTCACTGTTTCAATATCTCAATACAATTTCCCGTCCAGAAGGGAACAGACTCAGCCATGAGACAGCACAGAACAATAACGAGAGCTGAAACCTTTCAGAAATGGCTAACAATGACGACTCCATCCACATCACCTTCCCTGGAGTGAACTCAGCAACAATAAAATCCCTGCCCAGTGTAGGATGATTGCTTTCAGAGCAGGCAGCCTTTGCAGAGCCATTTTGCCTATTTTGTATTCTCTGAGCAGCTTCCCTTCCTTCCTGCTGCAACCCCCAAGCTGTCTCTCAGTCCGTTTCATTCCAGATGCCTCAGTAATGCCACACTGAGTTTTTCACCTTTTCTTGTAGCAATTTCAGCTGAGAGATGTTTTGCAGCCTTACACCCCCAGGA
Organism: Nicator chloris; assembly: GCA_013400495.1. Taxonomy (NCBI): domain Eukaryota; kingdom Metazoa; phylum Chordata; class Aves; order Passeriformes; family Pycnonotidae; genus Nicator; species Nicator chloris. Next base: position 218,526 of record WAAE01008424.1, read on the forward strand.
GACAAATACTCCTAGGTGGCACAGGGTTGTTCATTTCACAGACGTGCTTTTCTCTTCCAACCTCCATCACTGATCTGGGTCCTCTGCTCCCTCTCTCCCTTCCAGAAGTCACTGCCACACTTAGTGAAAGTCTCCTATCCTACACAACCACCACGCTGAATGCCCAGTTCTTTCCAGACATTAGTGGTCTGGGGAAATCAATTCTTCAGTTGAATAAGAGAAAAACTAACCCTGGGAACAAAACAACTTGTGATCAAGAAGACATCAGGCTGGCAAAGCCCTGCCCCAAATCCCTAGAGAATCCATATAAGGCAGACAATCTTTTTCCCCTTCCTAAGGCAATATGTGGTACCTTGATTGCTCCGGTAGAGATCTGGATCTCATGGAGTCTCCTCATGGTGCCATCACGATCTACAAAGTAGGAGGAGGCGAGCTGGTGCAAAGCTTCAACGCTCTGGGTGGCGTTTCCTGACTTTCTGTCGAGGCGGCTTTTGTCCATGTACATGGTCAAGGCCTCCTCTCCTGCAGCAGAAAGAAAAGAAGATTTCAGGCTGCCAGGCAGGGCCATCTTAACAGGAGCAAATGGTGTCATCTACTGCACCTAAGGAAAGAGAAGTCCGACACCTCAAGCACTGTTGGAGGAATCCACCTCTCCTCACCAGCACCAGGATCCCACTGGGATATACAGAAGCCTCCTCCTCTATTCAGACAGCAAGGCCAAGTCCACCAGACAAGTAAAGCAGCTCTGCTGAATTGAGTAGACAACATTTTGGACATTTCTTAGGCTGCAGAGCTTTGCCACAACTGCTGGAGAGGATTCAGCCCACCTGTCCCACTGGAGGAACATTCTTTCTGTAGGCAGCACCTCTAGAATGATGCACACCTGACAGGAGAAGATCCCACTTTATGCAAGTCTCTGTCTGACCTGCTTTCTAGAGGGAATAGGTGATGATGGCAAATAGAACACAGGGTGTGGGTAGGTACAGTGCACAAACAAATGTTAGTTGGGCCTCTTCAGCTTTCAGTGGCCTTCCAAAAGGGGAGGGGAAAGGGGATGAGTAAAGAGAATTAATCAGAGGAAAGAGCAAAAAAGAAAGTTAATTTGAACTAACCACCTTTGATGCCTTCTTTCCTCTCCCAGAGTCTCATTCAGGGAATATAAGTAGAGAGTGAAAATACCATACAAGACAAGGGACAAAAGCAGGTGACTTTGAAATGGCAACCACAGAGGGAGTGAAGCAGTTAAGAACTGATAAACGTCAGCAGAGACCTGAATGTAACAAAACATATCTGAAAGGGACATGAAGCTGAGATGGAATATTTACCTAACAGCTCAATTTGTGCTGGGTGAGGCACATGAAAATCCAGTTCATTCTTAACATAAGGCTGCCACTGTCAGAGGTCAAAAAAGGTGGAATGCCATCCTTCATCCTTAACACGTGAAACTTGGATTTTAATAAATGAAGAGAAGACACAGCTAGAGGAGGAATGTGCCATTTCTACATAACTCTCTTAATGAGAAGAATGGTGCTTGTTCTGATTTGATAGATGAACCACTGATGAATACACTGCCTCTGGCACAGATAACATGGTCCAAAAAATATGTACCACCACTTTCAAAGCCAAAAAATATTTCACTCTTCGTCATCTTTGCATAATTTTTTCTAAGAGAACAAGAACGTACTTTTCTTTAAAATTCTTATTAGCTGAAATAGTTGGATTTATCCAAATGATTTCTTTTATTGCATATATGAAAAAAATAACCCAAAATCCCAGTAAGCCCTCCCCCTCACTTTCCCTGGAAATTTTCCAGCTTTTATCTGAAAGCCAAATGCCTGAAAACAAACCAAAAATATTTTGGCTGAAAATCAAATTTCTATTAGATTTCAGTTTTTCAAGAAATAGTTGTGTTGAGTATTCAGCCTTTGGCTTTGAGATGAAAAATGGACTTTTTTTTTTTGTGGAAAAAAGGTAATTTTCATGAAAATAATTGATCAGTTGAAATCTTTTTAATTAGCTTTGCAGGACCTAAGTGGACAAGTCAGGCATGTAAAACTTTGTCTTTAATATTTTGTTAAAAATAACAGACTAGCCTTCGACCATGATCAAAGCTGTGGTAGTGACAATGTCACCATTGTTACCTCTCACGAAAACACTATGCCTGGGAAATGACCAGCTTTGATTTCCTTTATCACCACGACTATTTTTGTGTGCTGAGCTTGTGAGGAGACCTTGGCAGGGATCAAGGCTCTGCCACATCAGGCTCTGTCCACACAAACAAAGCCAATCCATCTTCCAGAGGATTTAACCCCCTGTATCTGATCAGACACAACGGGTGAATACAACAAACAGGCAGCAAGGCACAGGTAATAAAATGTCTGTGATTAGTGTGAGGAACAGTGGTCACTGCGCTGACCACTCTCAATGCATTTTCAACTTTCATCTCTTTGTGGTTTTCGAGGGGATTTGAAGGAACTTTGTCAGTTTTCATGAGTCGACTCATTTGCCACTGAAGAGGCTGGATCAGTGGGAAAGTCTATTTTGAGCCAGAAGTTCTGGATCTCTCATGTAACAGAAGCATTTAACTGCAAGGAGATGCAGCACAGGGAAATGAGAAATTTTGTGAGTCTGTGGCAGGGGAAGGAAGATCTGGGATAATTCTCCCCTTAGCTGTGATTCACAGCCATCAACTCTTCATCAATTGCACCAATATCTGGGAAAAAAAACCCCAACTTTTTCTGGAAAAATATCATGCCTCATATTAACAGCTAAGGCACAAAAATCAGGACTTTTTCATTCCAGCCCAGCTCATTTTCACTAGAGGAATGCTGAGGCTGGAATGCCATGGCCAGAGGGCAGGAGGAACCAGAGGAACCCTGGGTGGAATCACATCAGGCAGCAGCACTGGTGTCAGATCACCAGATCTCCTGTTAGATTTGGTGCCTCCACAACATGAACCAGGCACTAAGAAGCACAGCAGAGAACAGAAATCTGTGCTCTGGGGCAGTGACAATCAGTGATTTCCCCACAAAAGCTGTCATTTTTTTCTCCAAAGGAAGAAAACAGAGAAGTCCATGATCAATGATGCTTTTTCCTGAAGGACCAGGGCTGTCCCTGGGATTGAGGGGCACTGAGCAGGAACACTGCTGCTGGGAACCTGTTTTGTGTAGCTCTGTGCAGAGCTGGAAAAGCACAGCATCCCCATGGAGGGGTCACATGGGAAAGCAACTCTTGCATCGAGAGAGGTTAACAGAATTTTGCTGCATTATTAAGTCTTAATTTCTCCTTTATTAAGTGAATGATTTGTTCCAAGTTGTTTTTCCTTGAGGGATTTTCCTGAAAATTGGCTGTCAGCTCTGTCTGCTCCACCCCAGAGCATGGATGCCCTCAAAGTGACCCTTCACCAATGCCATTGTCAGAACCAGAGCAGAGCTGGGTTTTCACTGGGCTCTCAGGGGACGTGGCTGCTCTGCAGGTTGGAAGGCACCAGAGCTGTTCCTCCTGTGGCCAGGTGTGAAAGCTGCTGTGTCCAGGTGCTGCTCCTTGTCCCACCCTCCTGGGGGCCCTGCAGCAGCTGGCCTTTCAAAACCAGACAATCTCCTGTGTGTTTGTTACTCTCTGCCACCTCCTCAGACACCAGGCTGAGCTGCAAACAACCCTAAGGCAGGGCAGAAATTCTTGTAGCTCTGCTGAGGAGACACCAGGTCCTGGGAGAGCCAGTGTGCCAGGACATGTCTGCTTTTCTGTCCCAGAGCTCTTGTTCAGCCCCCAGACTGCGATTAGAGCACATCCTCCGTGCATAATGCATGCCCAGCTCCATCTACATTTTCCCTGGGACTGCCATAGCCAAGATAAATCCTCTTTTTCTCCCTGCCATTGCTCACCATGCTCGGGGCTGGCGGGGCGTTTAGCTCTCCCCTCCAAGATCAGTTCTCATTACAAGTCTCTGCATATTTAAAGTTGTTGTGTTGTAAAATCAGGAGAAGAAACAAGCCCCTGTGAATAATTTACAACCTCACCCAGGCAAAATTAAAAATATATTTTACCATCAAAGGTCCTTCTTATTTTGAATTTCCACGGATGTGAGTGGCAAGAATAAGAGGAATGTCAATGGAAAAGAAAGTAAAACCGGAAAAAAAAAATTTAAGAAATCTCACTTTACTTGGCTGTCTCGGGCTCTGTGAAATATGGTCTTGAAAAGTGAATTCCTCAACAAAAAGCAGTTTATCTTATCCAGACTTCATTAAGGCCTGAAGAAAGCAATCACTTGTGCTCTTCAGTGCTTGGAAACCTCCTTTCTCTCATGTTTCTTGCTGATGGAATGGCCTTGTTTGGGTGCCTGGACTGGAAGAGCAGCCCAGGGATCTTTGAAGGACATTACCACACCAGAGGCTATTTGACTTCAGGGGAATTGTGCCAATTTACGTACCACCTAATTCGTGCATGAATCATATGCACACATCTAATCTCATCCCAGTGTCTGCAGAATGCTCTGGGAACAGACAGATGGCCAGGAATTCCTCAAAATTCACCATCAACACGGCAATGGGGCAAGGCTGGAGCTGAGGTACATCAGAAGAAGCAACAACTTTGTTTTGAAGTAAAACTGAGCCTTTACCACTGCAGAATCCTTCTCACAGATAGTTGTTCTTGGAAGAAAAGCATTTAAATGAGAGAAAGGCACACCCCAAAGGGGGAAAAGAACCATGAAAATAATAGAGAGGGGAAAAAAGAACCAGGACTAAATATCAATAGGAGCTGCTGATTTTTACCCCTCCAGTGTTCAACAGTAGCTACTCAAAATGTTCCTGCAGCACCCCCAGCAGCGCCTGCTCTGGAGTTCATGGCCCTACAGGGCTCTCTCTGATGTCATCCCTGACACATTCCGTGCACACACAGATCTCTCTGCAGCCCTTGCATACACATTTTGAATTTTACTGAACTGCTGTTTTTCCAGAAGTCTGCACCATGTTAATGCATTCAGCCTTCTGGCCATCTCTTCCCCTCTGCTCACGCTCCCTGCCCAACTCCTTGAACTCCCTTTTCCTGGAGCTCTTTAAGATTCCTCCAGTTCCAGCAAGAAAGGATGTTTTTATTTTTTCCCCCCGTGTTTGTTTGCATGCTGTAAGAAGAGGGATGGACAGGCTCTGTTGTGAAGCTGAGGGCAGTGGTGCAGGGCTGCCAGGACTGTGCCCCAGCTGAGGGACGTGTTTCTCCTGACACACGCAGGGTCAGAGCAGCACAGGGCCACAGCTCCCACCTCTGCATTCATTTGCAAAGCTCTGGGGACACAGATGGGCTCTGGGAGGGGGAGCTGCAGCCTGGCCTGGCCACAGGTTTCAGAGTCACAGGGTGGTTCAGATTGGAAAGGACCACCACGGGGGATTTGGTCCAGCCTCTCTGCTCTAGCAGGGTCATCCCAGAGCACATGGCACAGGACTGCATCCAGTTGGCTCTGAAATATCTTCTGTGAGGGAGACTCCACACCCTCTCTGGGCAATCTGTCCCAGTGCTCCCAAGAAACTCTTCCTCACGTTCAGGTGGAACATCCTGTCCATCAGTTTCTGCCTGTTCCTCTTGTCCTTGTGGCTGGCACCACCAAGATGAGCCTGGTCCCTGCTGTAGGCACCCCCCTTTAGATAATTATACTCATTAACAAGGTCTCTGTAGCAGCGTGGCAGGATGGTGAAATGCTGCCACCTTCTCAAAGTGCCTCCTTCAGGAGCCTCTCGAGTAGGCCATGGGAAAAATAATTTCAAATCCATGCACACACACACCCCACAGACAGCTCAGCCAGGGAAAGGCAGGAAAGGCCTTCTGTGTGAAGTGTTCCAGAGAGGTTTATCCTGCAGACACACCCCAAAGGGATCAGGGACAGAAGGACCCAGATCAAAGCAGTGCCCAGGGCTAAGTCTGGGGTCAGGAACCAATGGTCTGAGGGCAAGGGGTGGAACAAGGGCAGGGCAAAGGGCTGTGACCTACAGGGGACAAGGGCAGGCCATCATTGATACCACAGTCAGTGGGGAAACAGGGAAAGGAGAAACCAGGAGAACCAGGGACATGAGGTGGGCAAAGCCCGTGGACACATGGGGAGAGCAAAACTGAGGTAGGTTAACATAATGCTGCAGAACACCATGAAAGAAGCCTTTTTGCTCACCCAAAGCTATGAGGTATTCCTGAAGCCAATGTCCAATTCTTCCAAGGCAAAGCCATGGAAGTTTCCCTTAGAAGCTCAAGGGCTTCCACAGGTCTCCTGTCAGCCATCTCCTCTCGAGGCTGAGCAGTCCCAGCTCCCTCAGCTTTCCCTCATGACAGACGCCCTACTCCCCTCACCACTGCCCCGGCCTCTGCTGGACTCACTCCAGGAGCTCCATGCCAAACTGGACACGTTCCCAGCACTGCCCAGTGCCTTCCCCCCCTCCCCACAGCCCCCCTCAGCAGCAGACAGCCCAGGGTGCCACCTACCTCCCAGGGTGGCAGAGATGAGGAGGTGGGTGCCGTACTTTTTGATGATGGTCTCGATGAACTGCTGCGTGGTGGGCCTCCTGCCCAGCAGGCGGATGCTCCTCTGGAACTCCGGCATCAGGGGCAGGGGGTTGTGGAGCAGGTCCCTCCGCTCGATGGCTGTGTTCCTCACCTTCCAACGGGCAAACTCCCTGCGCCACAACACAGCAACACAACAGGGGTGAGGCTCCCAGTCTGCAGGGGCAGGGAGAGTCAGCGGAGGAGGGAAAGGAGGATGGAGAAGGGGCCGGTCCTGTTGGACACCCCCACACGGATACACACATGAGGCCACAAGGCTGGGCAGAGGGCAAGGGGAGGAGAAGAGGAAAAGCGAGACATTACTGCACAATAACCGTACACTACAAGGATCAGGCTGGTGAGGAGGTGCCCTTGGGGTCATCAGAGGTGTCTGTCAGAGAGCTGGACTTCCCTAAAGCAGGCTGGTGCTTTCACCCTCCCACACTTCGGGGTCTTGCAGTTATCCATAAAGCAGCAAATTCTGGTCTCTGTCAGCAAATGGTCTAGACCATAGATCTAGCCCAAACTGATGATCGTTACATCCCTGCTGCCAACAAGCCTTCCTAGCACACTTTTGCAAAGCAAAGCTGAAGATAATTCATTTTCTCCAAACATCTTCATCTTTCAACGCCATGAGTATGGCAAAAGAGCATTTTGGAAAACCATTTTTGAGATAAACCATGTAAAAGGGTGGATTCAGATATAAGCCGAGTCCAGGATGAAATCAGAGGTTTCGATCATGTTTTAGGAAAAGAACCCTAAAGTGGTTCTCAAATCCGTGCTTTTAAACTGAGAGCAAGTGAGAAAAAGAATAAAGTTAATGTTTGCAAAAGCGGTTCTTTATTGCAGGTATCCATTTTGAAATGACACAGAGGGAAATGCCTAGAGAAAAGCTTGCACACCTGCAATCTAAAAATCAGGCCTCTGAAACATCACCAGCTGAGCACCTGAAAAATGAGAAACCTATTAATGTCTTTCAAAAAATATTGAGCAAAGCCGTCCTTAAATGAGAGGATGTTATTTAGACCCATTCTCCTACAATGCACCTGCTCTACCTAAAGCTATCTCCCAGACCATCAGCTCACAGGCTTCTCTGTCACTTTTCCTTCTCCTTTTCCTGTAGCTTGGGCTTAAGACAAACATTTTATTTAGATTATAGGTGTTATGGTTTAATCCCAGCTGGCGACTCAGCCCCACGCAGCCACTCACTCCTCCTAGAGAGGAAGAGAGTCAGAAGGGTGGAAGTGAGAGAACTCATGACTTGAGATAAACAGTTTGGCAGATAAAGCAAAAGCTGCCTGGGCAAGCAAAGCAAAATAAGGAATTCATTCCCCACGTCCCACCACAGTCTGGAGCCCAGCCATCTCCAGGACTCCATCGGAGTGACAAGGGAAGGCAACCTTCCTCACACTGCACATCCCCCTTTCCTCCTCCTTCCTCAGCTCTACAAGCTGAGCATGATGTCCTGTGGTGTGGGATATCCCTGGGGTCAGTTGGGGTCAGCTGTCCAGGCTCTGTCCCCCCTGCAGCTCCTTGTTCATGGCAACCTCATCACTGGTGGGCTGGGATGAGAGGCAGGAAAGCCCTGACCTGTGTAAACTCTGCTCAGCACCATCCCTGTGTTACCAACACTCTCTCCAGCAAAATCCAAAGCACAGCCCCTACAGTCTCTATGGAAAAAAACTAACTTTATCCCAGTGCTACAGAAGAAATTTAATAAGTGTTCTCTGGCAATAGTCTTGTTTAGCATTAGTGTGGCTCAGCAGTAGCAGCTAAAGCAGAGGAAGCCCTCACGTGCAAGAGCTGACCAAGAGTAAACTTCTTTGAGGAAATTAATGCTGCTAACAACGAACCAGCTGAATTCAGCAGATACAAGTGGAATGAAGATAAGGACCAAGGAGACTCTTCCAAGAGAATGAAGTAACTTCAGAAGAAGGCCAGCCCAGTGACTGGTAAAAACAATAAGAAGTTAAGGAACCGCTGATCAGAATTAAGGATTTGGGGTTGGATTTGAGGATTGGGTGATTAGCTGGCACAGGTATAATTCTGAGGAGTGAACTGGGACAGGGGGCCTCTCTGCAGGTACCCAGATCAAACTGTAACCAGGAAAGACCAATTGGAAACCTTCAGGCAGACTTGGCATTCCCAGCAGGATCCTGGGGTCAAACCTGTCACTGTGGCAGGTGTGGAATAATCCATAACACCCAGTCCAAACCAGGAATGACAACATCTGGCCCTGAGGCAGCACTTCCCATCACAGAGTGCCCATCCAGCACAAGAACCCCTCCTGGCTGGCAGAGACCCTGACACACAGGCAGATGGAAAGCCAGATCACAAACCAGATCTTTCCTGCTCAGGTTGATTCTATACTCAGTCCACTCTGGGTGTGCTAGGTTATTTGACTTAATGTAATTATGCAGGTATTTATTTTGATTGTGCCCCTTCACAACACTCCACGCTGCCTGACAGCAGTTACATTCATCGAAACAGCAAAGTGCCAGCTATTTACTTCAAAATATCTCCTTCCACTTGAGCTAATGCCCCCTCTGTAGTTCCTTGCTTTCACAAGCCAAGTGAAAATGCCAAAACAAAACACACCTCTTGCTATGTTACAAGAGTCATTAGTGTCAAACCTTGCAATCTGAAGAAACATCCATCCTTCCTAGAAAAACCTCAGTCAAAAGGCAAAATAAAACCCCCATACAACAGGTTCTTAACAAAAGGAGTGACTGAAACAGATCATTGACTCCCAAGTTGTCTGCAGATAACAAATGCATCACCAGTGCATTCCCTTTAGAGAGCAGAGGGTGTTCTCTGCTGTCCCAGAATGGTGTAAAAGTTGATTTTAATGATAGATAAAACTTTAAAGAGAAATAGTGTCTCTCTGACACTACAGAGAGCTTTGTCTAATCATTCCAGATTAGAGTTTCAATCCCAGACCTTGCTACACAAGGAAATCCTCTTTGAGGGAGGAATGATCCCTTTGGCAGTTGCACTGCATGGGAAGAGGCAGAGCTGGATGCTCCAAGACAGGCAAGGTTTTATAATAAATAGACATGCCCATGTTCCCATCAGAAAGATCATAACTAGCAAGCATAGGAAGAATGCCATCTGTGCTTCCTCTCCAAAGAGACGATTATTGCTTCCTGTACAACTCAAGCACACATTCAGACTCCTGCTTCCTGCAGTACCCATAAAGTCAGGAGGGACCAGAGCACTCCAGAGCCAGCACATTTTCTGAAAGCGCTGAGGGAATGTTTCATGATCCCAATAAAGTGCAGAGAGTTTGCTTTTGCTGCTTTGCAACAGATAATTTAGCAGCAAAGACCGTAGAGTTGAAACATGCAACTGCTCAGGTATTGATCCCTATTCTCCTTCAGAGAAGCTGTGCTGGATCCCTGGAAGTGTCCAAGGTCCGGTTGGACGGGGCTTGGCGCACCCTGGATAATGGGAGGTGTCCCTGCCCATGGCAGGGGCTGGGGCAAGATGAGCTTTAAGGTCCCTTCCGACCCAAACCACTCCAGGATTCCATGACACATCAACACCCAGACCCTGGGAGTGTCTCCATTCAGGGCGTGGAGATGGACAGGGCAAACTGGGAAGCGATGGGCAGAGAAGGCAGGAGAAGGCAGGAAAGGGGAATGACATTTTGATAAACAATGTGTCCAGAGGGAAAGTGGGTTCATTTTTTACACGAGGTCACCTTTTGACACCACTGGCAGGAGGCAAAAGCAGGAGTTTAAGAGAAATCACTGTCATATCTTCAGCCCTTCCTGCTGCCAAGGGACAATCCCCATTCATGCAGTAGATGAGCCCTGAGCAGAATCCACCTCTAAGGCATGACAGTGGAGACTTTTCCCACCCAATTGTTATTGATGCCATCCCTCCCCAGGGCCTCCTGCTCCCATGAGGGCACATGAGGGAGGTGAAAGCCCAGTTCTGCTGTGCTCTCCCTATGCTTGGGTGTGTGGCTTTCCCAGCTGACAAGAAAAGCTGAGCAAATATGTTATGATGAATAATTTATGCAACTAACTTAGATGTTTATCTTCTGCTCATAGAATATCCATGAACCAGTTGAAATTCCCTCTAAGTTATGCATTATTTGAATTTACTTAGTGACATTTTTCAAGCTTTTTTATAGGTTTTACATAGCATTTGGCTGTTTTATTTCTTTGTGTGCTGTTGATTCATTGGGATTGGAATCAAAGAAGAGTTAAGTTTGGAAAGGAACACCGGTGGGGTCATCTGCTCCAACCTTAATGTCAAGCAAATGATATGGCCTTGTTCAGCTTCCTTTTTAAAGTCCAAAAAATACGTTTTAAACTTGGCTCACTGAATTCCAATATTTTACATGGAAAGTAAACCTCTAATTCCAGCAATCTTCCATGCAACCTGCAGAAACCTCTGCTGCAGGATGCACCTGAGGCCAAGATTATGGTACAGTTTTGGAAAATAGACTTAACATTAATAGATATGGCTACTGAAATAATTTAGAAATATTGAGGTCATAAAAAAATATATTTGCAGGGAACAGCATAGATCCAGCCTTAGGGAATGTTCCAGCCTGAAACTCCTGAAGTTGCTGAAGAAACACCTCCAAGAACAGGTTTTCTATTAACTTTCAACTCTGGATTTAATTGTATTTTCTACAGAAGCAGAAAATCAGCCGAAATGAATTCAGGGTGCTGGGTTAGGTAAATAGTACTGTTTGTCAAAATGGAATGTTTGTCAAAATAGCCTGTTTGTCACCATGGAATCCTTCCACCTGTGAATTTTGTGAGGATGTACCAAGGCCTTGGATTCCCGGATAATGGCTGCAAAAGGGAACTGAAACCTTTCCTCACAAAACCATCCTGGGCTGCCTTTCCTCTTCTCTGAGCCTCCGGTGGCACACAGTGCCTGTGCCACCACCTGGGACACGGAGGTGAGGCCTCTGCAGGTTCTGAGGCATTTTAAAGAGAGAAATATTGCCCTGTGCATCACTTCTTTTCCAGGTGAAGAAGTTGGAAGGCTCGACCAGGATTAGGGGGCACCCCATGGGACAGCTGGGATTGGCACAGATGGGATTGGTACAGAGTCTTCTGACCCTCAGGGGAAATGCCAAGCAGGGACCTGAACTTCTGCCAGCAGGGAAGCTTTGAATGGCTTTGGAAAGATGAGAAACCTCTTGGCAAGGAGGAGGAAGGGTCAGTAACCCTGAGGGAGAGATGGGATAAGGAGAAACTCTGACCCAGGGTCTGAGTAGTGAGGGAGAGGCACTTGGTGGTGCTCTGCCCAAAGGAATTTGGGGTGTGCCAGGAAATACCTTCCAGGCCAGCACCGGCCAGCTGCCCTCTAGAGAAAACACAGAGGAGCTTCCTTAAGGGCTGAAGGGGTAGGAGGTGCTGAAGGAGGAAGGGAGATGAGAGGGAAGAGGGAAGAGGGGTGAAGCAGTGCCACAGGGAGGCACACACTGAAGCCTTTCCTCCCTGTAACAGCAAGAGGACACACTTCATTTGAATACGGCTGAGGAGGAGAAAATACCGCCCCTTCAAGCCTGCATTAATGAGCTTCCATCAAAGCCAGAGTGTCAGGGGCAGAAGGAGCCACTAGGAATGTCTCAGTGCTCATTAGCACTATGACCCCTCCAGGGAAACAGAAAAACAGGGAAAAAACTGCTGAAGAGGGAGGAAAAGTCAAGAGACTGGAACAGGTACATCATGCAGACCCCACTGTGCACCACCAGAGAGGACAGCAGGATCCAAGGGCAGGAACACCTCTACCCAGGGAGGTCTGAGGGAGAGGGGCCATGAGAGCAAATTAAATTCCCCATCTCCAAATGGCCAAGACAACCAAAGCACGTAAGTGAGGGAACAAATTCAGCACAGACCTTGGGGGCTGGTGCTTGGAACAAAAAAGAAATTAAATGCATTAAATAATGATCAGGACAGACACAGTTTTAAAAAGGAAAAAATTAGCAGAGGAGGAGGAAGGCACAGAACACCCCAGCCCCTCCTGGTGCTGGATGTACATCCTTCAGGGCAGCCAGAGCATCCCACCAAGTGCACACTCAAACAGGAGCAGCCCCAGTCCTCCCTGGGAACTGGGCAAGGACAAGGCACCAGCTCCTTTCTGCTCAATGGCTCTTTATTTTTTTAATAAAATTTATCTTGAAAGACATCAGCTGCTCCCAAAGGTGATGGGCCTTCAACACACTCTTCAGTAGCAGCAGGACACAAACATTATTTCATGCCCTCTCCTTGGCATATTGCCCACATAATGGACTGTGATGTCATCAGGACTCCCTGATGTCAGAGAGATGTTCCCTGGGATTTTGGTGTCTCTGCCCCTGTTTTCTTTCAAGCACTTCACTATCATTAAGTGAGACATTTTTGGACATGTCTGTGTGTGCTGCAGACAAGTATTAGTAGCTGTCAGAATGAGTGTGAACCAACCCAGACAGATTTTAGGCCTTGTCTGGGTAAGAAACAAGCTCTGTGTTAGCCTTAAATCTTCCAGAACCCTTCCAGATGCTCCTACAACAAAGCTGTTGGTTTGGAGGTTTTGTTTTGCTTTGCCTTTCCTTTTTTCAGCCCAGTTGTCCCAGGCACTGGCTGCACAAAGTCCTGGTTATCTCCAGTCCTCAGGATGATGGCTCCTCCAGGTTCCTGTGAGCCCTGGATGCTGCAAACAATGCCAAGGGGCAGGGTCAGAGCATAACAACAGCACTCTAATGCTTATCTTGTTCTGCCAGATCAGGCTTTACACCAGCCTGTGCGGGGCATCTGTGATTATGGAGGGGTCAGTGATGTTTCATTTCCAGTCTGTGCCCTCAAAATGCCAGACAGCCCCAGGCTGAGCAGTGCAATATTCCTTCAGCACTTTCCTCTGCAGCTTGGCCTCTTCCCTATCTAGGCCAGCATGAAGAAGTCACTCTTCAAAGCTGAGCTTTTCAAAGGACCTGCAAGAATTAGTTTCCTGTGAGGGTTTGGCACTCATCCCCCCTAATCTATTTAAAAAACCTCCAGTCTGTAGATTTAAACTAGTTCCAAATTAGACAGAGGCTGAAACTCTGCCATGAAATGGAGAGAAAAAAAAAAAAAAAGAAAGAAAGAAAGAAAGAAAGAAAGAAAGAAAGAAAGAAAGAAAGAAAGAAAGAAAGAAAGAAAGAAAGAAAGAAAAAAAACCCTAAAAATTTAATTTCAGAGAAGTATGAAAAAGAAATCACTTAAGCTAAAAGTCTGACAGCATTTTGCATAACAAGCAGACAAGCAGACAGGCTCACTTATGACAGCTGGCAGGTAAATGAGATAAATAAATTGACTATTGATCTATTGATAAATGCTGTGCTGTCTGCAGCAGCTTTATTGCTATAAGGGCATTTACCTGGATAGGGCTGAACCAAGGGGAGGACAATCAGAGTTTGAATCATTCAGCAGTGTCCTATGGCAGAAATTAAGCAATGTTGTTGGACTACTTCCTCCTCCACCTGGCTCCAAAGGACAAAGGAAGAATTTCCTGTTGCTTTTCCCCTTGGTCTGTCCTCTGTGTTGGCTGAGGGGTCTGAAACCTCAAACACTGCTCCTTTTTTGGGCAAGCAGTTCAGCCTGCTCAGAGTTTTGTTTTTGTCTCTCTAACCATTTTCTTAAAGGTATTTAATTGTCCAAGAGCTGAAAGCTCTGAGGTTTTGGGTTTTGTTTGTTTGATTTGGGGGGTGGGGAGGGGGGACAGAGGTAAAAAACAGGTCCAGAACAGCATGACAATTGACAGAATCAAAATGAAGTAAAATTACTTCAAAGTTAGAGGAATTTCATGTGACCTTGAAAGCCCCTTGGTAAACAGGTTGTTCCAGCATTGAATTAAAATCCAGTCAGACAAACATGATTCCAAGTCTTGTGCTCTCTCTTAGGATAGGACTGCATTTGGGCCTCTTAGAAAGCAACCTGGAATTGTTGGGTGCCCAAAAGATGCATTTGTTTAGAAAAAAAGCTGAAATAAATTTATTATTAGACACTCAAAGCAGAGTGAATCAGCATAGGTAAGAACAAGTTAAAAGACAGGTCATCAAATTTGATCATTATTAAGTTTGTTTATTATTAAATGTGATCATGGCCAGGATGTGGCTGTAATTCTTAACCCTGGCTTCAAATCCAAACACATGAAAACATGGCAGAGTGGGTTTCTACCCCTTCACCTGCTTGGGATCCCCTGCAGGTCATGGATTTCTGCATCCTCAGCAACACAGGGTAACTCCTGAACTTCTTCAACACCGCTGCCTTCATCAGTCCTCTGTGGATCTGTTCCCACATCCCAGCAGAGCCAGCTGCTGCAATGCCCTTCCATCTCACCCACCAGTTCCAGTGCAAACAGCTTGTGGACCTTTATTCCCCCAGCTCTCCCTCTAATGTTGTTTGTGCAGATTTCCTTGCACAACTCCCATGCCCTGAGCACTGCAGAGACCCTTCCCAACACCAGCCCCCATCAGCCTTGGCCACCCCGCAGACGTGCTGCTGAGTGGTTCCTGTGCTGCTAACACCATCTCAGCTGTCTCCACGCTGGGCTGACGGCCCTTCTGAGCCACTACAATTTCCATCAGGCTGATGGGAGCTGCTGGAAGCAGGAGTGACATCTCTCCGAGAGCTCCCAGCGTTGTTCGCGCCACCGCAGCTTAACAAACATTATTAACAACAGCAAACCTTCTGCTCTGGGGCTGTTTGCTCCCTGAAAGCTCACCCAGACCAGACACGGTTTATGAAGCTACTGGGGAAGCTGTTCCAACAGGCTGCAGGGTCCTGTGCTCCGTGCTAAGGGATGGACAACACAGAGACAGCCAGTCCTTCACTGTGAATTAGGATAAAAGTCATGGCACAGGCAGCAGGAACAGTTCTCCCCCTAAAACACCTGACACAGCCTAGAGAAATTCAGCTGTGAATGAGGCATTTTGAGTCCTCTGGTTACCAATACAAGGACATAGATATTATTTTTCATAGCAGGGTCTCCAGGATTTCTGTTTCTAGAAGTAAGACCCAGAATTCACAATCAAGCTGATCCTTGAATGTCAAGGAGCTGTCAAGAAGAAGCTTTCAAAGAAAGGCACTTTTGAAGCAATGGATGGAAACATCTGAGTCATTTAAGGAATTTTAGGTGTTACTGAGGAAAGCTGGGATAGCTGGCATGATTGTAGGGCCTCTTCCTCACACTTCTTTCAATTCCCTTCTTGGACACTCATTTGCTCACAGTCCTGACCCAGGGGGATGAGGGCAGACATCAGCCAACAACAGGTTGGAAGGGGAGCTGAGACACAGCATGCTAAGACAAACAAAGCCGTGTAGCATAGACATGTGGCATAGACAGAAAAATTGCCCCAAACCATGCAGTCTTGTGCTCTAGCAATTGGTTTGGGGGGGGAGAACAAGAAAAAAAAAATAATGCCAACAAAACAAAGAAAAATCCAAACAAAACAAACCAACCCAACAAAACAAACACAACACACAAAATAACCCAATGAAAAAAACCCAAACCCCAAAACAAACAATAAATCCACAAAGAAACACCCAACAAACTAGACCTTTTCACACTGATGAGTTTATTGGGATCCTAGTAGATAAGAGGATTACACCTTTGATGAAGTCCCTCCTCTTGTGGCTGAATAGTACATGAGAATATTTGAATCTTTTGTAACCAAGTTTGCAGTGGAAGACAGGCAGGGAGAGGTTTTTTTGATTTATAGAGCAGATAACAAATCACCCAGGGGTGACTGGCCCAAGTGAAGTCCTGGTGAGCCTTTGTTACCCCATGGACCTGTCAGCAATGGTGCCTACCCTGCCCCAAAATTCACCACGTGGATTCAGAGCCTGCCAGTGTTCCTAGGAGCACAATGGCACCAATCAAAGGCTGTAACAAGAACACAAGTTTGGAACAAATCATTTCATTAAATTGCACTTGCCTCATTTCCTGAAGATAGAAGTGTGTGCAGACCACAGGCTTTTTTCCTACTTTTAGCTGTAGCAAGCTGATAACCTCAGCCTGTGACACCACAGCCCCAAACTTTGCTCTGTACTTATCATGATTCACAGTTTGCTCAGATGAAAAAACTGAGAAATGTCTCCTTGAACCTTAATTCCTCACGTTGCAGGCAAGGGTACCTGGCTGCTGCACTGCTGGCAGCTTAAGCACTGCATTTATCAATACTGGGAAAGTAATATCAGAAATTTAGCCTTGATTGCCCTTTTTCTCAAAAAAAAAATCACAGAATTTTCTCCAACACAGCATGCAGCCATGTTTCAAAACTCGAGCTGCTGTTAGAAAATGGAGCCATCACCCCTCCTCTGGTCAGTTGTGCTCCTCACTTGGCAGAGGCTCAAATTCACTGATTTAAGAGGGGGGAACAAAAAGAACAAAAATGATGTTTAAATACAAAGCTGCTTCTTCCTCCTCTACCCAGCTGAGCCCTCCAGGTGCTCCTGGCAGAGCCTCTTGGGCACAGCTGCCAGGCTGGTGGGCAGAGCAGGCAGTGATGGGAAACTGCTCCTGTCACCCATCCCTCGGCCCTGAGTCATCCTCAGCTGATGGAGACACCCCTGAGCACTGCAGGCAGGAGCTGGTGGGTGGCTGGGATGCCTAAAGTTGGCAAAGTCACCTGTTCCCACCTGTTCCCAGCAGGGACCCTTTGCTGCAGGGCAGCTGAGGGGGGTTTTGTCCAGATGAAGGGAGGTGAGGAGGGTCCAGCCCCCTCACTGCCATCCTTCAGATGGAGGGGTGTGCTCCAGGCTGCACGAGGAGGGTCTGCAGGGAAGGCAACTTGCAGGGATGCAACAGGACAGGCAGATAAAGCACTGCCTGCTCACAGAGGCACACCCAGGTCCAACAGAATGGCATAGGGGCTGGGGTAAGGACTCATCTCCTCCACCATCTCAGCCATTGCAGGAGACTTCTGGGAGTACATGGCAGAGGCAGGAGAGAGCAAGCGAACAAAAATCGTGTTAAAATAGTAAAACAAAGCCACGCTTCTCTCCCACTTTGATCCTTGCCACTTAATTCCCACAGTGTTGGGACATTGTTTCCTCCAAGCTGGTTTAGGAGAAAACAGTGGTTCCTCCTCCTGGTTCCTCAGCACACTCAATTCTGTGCCTTCCCCCTCAGAGCTGGGGTTCCACACCCCTTTGGTTTCCAAGCTGTGCTGTTCCTCTCAGGCCACTGGCCAAGGGTTGCTTTTTCAAGCAGTGGCATCCAGCAAGCAGGAATATCCACAGTGGCTGTATGCAGAGGATGTCCCCTCTCAGTATAGGATTCAGATGGTGACTGGGCCTGAAATGACTAGCAAATACCATAAGGTAAGAGGTTAAGGGCTAAAAAAATTAGGCTGCAGAGTAAAGCTGCAGCAAAATTCGAGTCGTACATAATCAGAGACATTTGTGCTTTACTCAAGATTAAAAAAGAAAAAAAGTAGTCCCCAAAAGCCTATGATATTTCAGAATTACAGTAAAACTGAAGAAATTTTCTCTAGGAAAAAGGTGACCCATTTCCTCAGACTACATCCCTCTTTAGCAAAAAGACTGAACACAAGCTGTGAGAAAGCCTTGAATATTCCCTGGTTGCTCCAAAATCTCATTTCTACAAAAATCAGTTTTGATGTATTTAATTTTCATTCCTAGTCATGCCGTTTCAATCTCAGGCATGTTTTGATGGGGGAAATAAAAAGACTGCAATAAAATAAAAATTCACAAACTCATGAAGAAAGGCAATCTCTTTGCATGCTGCAAAGTGGCCTGCAATGAAAAGATAACCATGCTTTTTATGCAACACTTCATAAAGAAAAAGCTTTATTTTTGTCCTGTCCTAGCCAGTGAACAGGGACTTGTGAATGCAAATGCTTTTGTTTCCTGGGATCTGTTTGTGAAGCTCTGAGGCACTTGGTTATTCAGGCACATGCTTGGCAATTTCCCCATCATGAGTCATGTTTTCTTTAGCTGTTATTTGTGACTTTGATATGTGGATCTCAAAGCACCTTTAAACAAACGTGTCGCTGTAGATGGAGAAGCTAAAGCAGCAGGAGATGAACAACTTTTCCAAGGAAGAGATCCAGAATATAGCACAACCATGAAGAAAATCCACACAGATGTAGAGACAGGACAAAGTATTTCACCAGCAAGGACTAAAGTAGATGGTGGGATCATGGCTGAAGTGGCTGCCCTGTTTTGCCTGCCCAGGGTCAGTTCATCTCTGCCTCCACACCTCACTCGAGGTGCTGATGACGTGCAAACACAACCCCACATCAGCTACAGAAATGGGGCCAGAATCACTAAATCATTACATTTGGTAAAGACCTCCAAGACCATCCAGTCCAACAATCAACCAGCAATGTGGTGGTGCCCCATGCACCATTAAACCATGTCCTTAAGTGCCATACCCACACAGTTTTGGAACCTTCCAGGGACAGTAACTCCACCACTTCCCTGAGCAGCCCCTCCAATGCCTGCTGTTCCACAATTCCTAATACCTCAAACATCCCCTGGTGCCACTGGAGGCCATTTCCTCATATCCTGTCAGAAATGTGGCTATTAGAAACCACCACTGCAGGGATTCCCAAATCCCAGCCCTTCATGGAGGACACAAAAGCCATGGGCAAGCAGTGGAGTGAGCTGGAGTCATGCCACAGGGAGGGTGTTGGAGCTGGCTGATACCAAAAGTGAGAGGGACCAGATGCACACCCCTGGCACTTGTCACCTCCCATGCAGTGGTGTGGGAATCCTTTGCTGAGTCCAGGTGTGAACTCCTGGAGGGTTGGTTCTTCTCCTCTCTCCTGTGCCGCTCTCTTTCATGGCAGACTTCTTGGTTTGTGCTGAGTTAAAATACAGGATCCTTCTGAGGATGAAAATTCAGTCTGAGGGCATCAGATGCTGCAGAAAAGCTGAGGAGAGACACCAAGGTGTCCCTGCCTGTGGCAAGGGATTGGAACTGGGTGATTTTTAAGGGCTTTTCCAACCCAAACCATTCCAGCATTCCATGAAAAACCTCTCCTCACGGCTATTTCAGGAGGGGAGGATTGGGCAAAGTTAAATTATCAGCTCCTATTCTAATTCAAGATACACACACACACCTGAGCTAGGGATTATGTGCTATTGCACATCTGAGCCTCTGCTCCCAAAGAATGATCTGAACCCCAGAATTTAGAAGCACATGCATATGTATATATTTATCTATTGAGCAAAACAACAATATCTGCAATGCTTTTTATTTGCCTTCTGTGTGCTGAGATTTAAAGACTTGTGTTTTCTGGCTTTCCTCCGCAATCCTAAAAGACGGCCTATTCTTATTTTTTAAATGGAAGTTGTGAGTTATACAATTATATGACTCAAGCCTGGAGTGCTTAAAGAAGACAGGAAAAAAGCTAATGTGAATCCCTGAACTCCTACAAATACCAGAGGAACAGAAAATAAAAAGCCGTATCTTTGCAGTCTGGTAGAGAGCAGGTCCTGATCTTGTCTCCTACTGACTGGAAACCTCACAATCCCCAGTGCCTGAGCAAGTGGAACAGGAGAACAGCTGCTTCCTTGCCCTGGGCTAGGTCAGGAAGCTGTTGGGATACAGCTCTGCCCTTTCTGGACTCAGATAAATCCCCAGAGCAGTTGAGTGGTGCTCCAGCCAGTGGGATGCATTTCAGCGCTTCCCTCCACACCAAGGCATCCAGCTTTCTCCTTTCTCCTGCTTTTTGGTGGAGTTCCTTCCCCTCCTCATGATTCCCAGCCTTCCTTTCCTTTTTCCTCTCCCCCAGCTCCTGCAGTGTGCAGAGCAGGACAGACACAGGGTCCTGCACACCATATCCTTTGGCAGGGCATAGAACCTGATATAAACTTAGCCCAACCTAATGGAGGGCAGGGAGGCTCCTGGAGCGGTGGGAGGAATGAATTATCCGGCTCTGTGCAAGAGCAGCACCCAGAGGCCTCCACAACAAGTGCATGTTTATCTCACTACCATCTGTCCCTGCACCAGCCCTGCCTGTCCCTGCTCCTTCCACTGCCACTGCCAAAGCCCAGCCACTGCTGAATGCCATCTCCACACACAGGGAGAAGCCACCCCGTACTGAGGTGTCTTTGAGCAGCTCTGGTACCGTTCCTGGTTCAGCTTATTCCCAACAGGAGATGCACTGGGTATTCCCACCTCCCCTGCCCGTCTCTCCTTGCCCCACTTATCCCTGTCTCTGGAAGGTGCCTGTATTTAAAGCCTCAATCTTCCTGGGCACTGGACCGTGCCTGGCGGCGCACTCATCGCCGGGGACGAGCTCCACTGACTGATTGTTTTCTGATTCTGTTTGGCATTTTATCCTGGCTGCATAGAAAACTTATTATAAAATCATATTTGTGTTCCATAGATTATATCTGTGGCTGGCTGCGGCGGCAGTGCGGAGCGTGACAGGCAGAGTCGGAGACCAAGGTGACGGGGACTGAGCTGCAGTGCAGTTCTGGTGCTTGCAGGGGACAAAACAGGAGCCCCTTGGTCAGCCAGGGGTTATCCTGGGGGTGGGATGGGTGGGATAACTGTCAATAATTAGCTGTTGCAACTCTCCTGGCCAGATCCATGTCAAATGCCACAAATAAAAGTTCTAAACACAGAATAGTTTCATGTTAAATAACTGCAATCGTCCTCACTGCTATTAAAAATCTCTTGGTCTTTCTTCTAGATAGTCCCAGCTTAGACCTGCTGTTCATTTGCACCTGTATAGGGTCCAACAGCCTGTGATAGAACAAGAGAAAATTATTATTTAGGATTTTGGTTGTTCCTTGTGTTCTGGGAGCAGTCAAGACTTGAGAGATGCAGACTGCAAAGACAGCAGTGTCCCAGAGGTTTAGGATTTCATGGTGCCCCACAACTTCATCCAGAAGACACCCTTGGAGTTGCATATGGCACAGAAACGGAGGTAACCATCCCTCCTAGCCATGGCTTTGCCATGTTCCTCCCAGCTCCATTCCCTGCTCACCTCCCAGCCGTGCACAGAGAGTGTGAGTGGTGGCATTCAGCCTTCCTCCCCTCAGCCTCTGCTGGGGAGAGCTAAACACGCAGGCTCGTGTTTTGCCAATTGCTTGGCAAAAACGTTCCCTAAACAGGAAAGGTGTCCACAGAGAGAGATCAAGGAGAAAAGGAAAGTTTTACCTCTGAGAGAAAGATCAAGGAGAAAAGGAAAGTTTTACCTCTAGAGAAACAACTAGACATGGTGGGATGGGCTTCTTGGAGAGGTGGAAAAATGTTCCAGCCTCCTTCTCTCCAGAGTTGTTTCTGCTCTCTAGAATATGCTTTCAGGAGGGAGCTCCTCTATTTCCTGAGCATGGACAGGTCTGCTGGGTTTTCCTGCCCACTTCAGCTAAAAACAAGAGGTACCCCCTTGTTCACAAGTCCATCACAAGATGCTGGTGGTGCCAGAGGCTCCATGTCAGTGGAGTTGGCCATCTGGAACAACCCCAATGCATCTCTCCATCTCACTGACTCTTTGTTCCATTTCAGTCTCAGCTGAAATTGGATCTTTTATCTCTCCTCCCTTGCCTGTGACTCTTATTTTCCCCCTCATACTGTATCTGCTGCTATTTATGATTTATTCTCTGTTGCTGTCCTATTTAATGCCGCAAAATGGTTGGGATGGTGGTTTCTGTGGACGGTGGAAGAAAGCAGAGGGATCCTGTCCTTTACCCGTTAGAGGAACTGACTGAACATGCCCCAGCACTGTAGGAGGTGGGAATCCCACAGCAGCACCCTGAACTCCTTACTGCCCAGTACTGTGAAATGCCACAGTGCCTTGGAGTCATCAAGGGACATGGTTATCTGCAATCCTGGCTACAGCAAGGAGCCTCCAGGACGCAGGGCTGCTCTCCTCACCGTGAGCTTGGGCACCAGCTTGCTCCAAAAGCACTGACTGCCCTTTCCCGAGCCAGCAGCTGGGATGTTACACCTGCCATTGCACAGTCTTCATCCAGGCTCTGGAATGCCCACAGCCCCTCAGGTCTCACCGTTTCAGGAAGCCCTGGGATGTGCAGGATTCAGAGCAGCAAGACACGACGAGTGTCTCCGCGAGGCTCCTTCCTACACTGGGACTTTTATCACGCGAACGCCACGCTGCAGCTGGCTCTGGGAAGTCTTCTGCCCACACACTAAATAAATTCTGGTGTGGTGCTCTGCTTCTCTATGGAAACCGTACCCTGCATTTCTCTCCATAGGATTTTTCTCATTTCAGGCTCCATAATAAATTAACGAGAAGATGTTTTCTTTACACCAACCATAGGAGAGACACTTTTCTGTACTCGATTAATCTTTAGTGATCTATATTAAATATTTATCTGAAGAAACGAGGCCTGTATTGCAGCAACATTTTCTGTTATGAGACTTTATCATATCAAAAGATATTTTCCTGGTGCTGACTCTTCCATCTGTACCCAGCCAGCATTTCCAATGGAAGGGTAACTTTTTTTTTTCCCTTTCTCTCCCAGTGACCTTTTCCCTCCATAACAAGCTGCTGATATGTTAGAATTTACTGGGTTATAAACATTTTTTATCGAGTAGGAGGGAGCTGGGTGATTTGGCACCAGCTTCCCTAATAAAACCCAGGGGAGAGGCTGTGATGTTTGACTCCAATAAAGGC
This sequence comes from Nicator chloris, assembly GCA_013400495.1. Classification (NCBI taxonomy): domain Eukaryota; kingdom Metazoa; phylum Chordata; class Aves; order Passeriformes; family Pycnonotidae; genus Nicator; species Nicator chloris. The sequence goes on from WAAE01008424.1 coordinate 241,654, forward strand.
CTGGAAGGAGCTGCAACCTTCTGGGATGCTGGTCACGAATGACAAGGGGAGTCAGGGAGTGTCAGTCACGTAGTTTTGCTCTGCTGAGGCACTTTTGGAAGGAGTCCAGCTCGCTGGCACAGGAGAGGGAGCTGGGAGGCACCTGGTAAAAGGCTGCTCTGTTCTCCCCCAGTATTTCTGAAACTGTGTGATTTATCCCATGGAGCAGTGAGCTGGGAGCCTCAAACCCTCTTGTGCAGCAGCTGGGAGGGGGGAGACACTAAACAGTTGAGATAACTCAGAAGAGATTGGTGTTGGGGTCAGACACTGGTCCTGCAAGAACGCAGAGAACTCAGATCACAGTTTGATTTTGAGTAAGTGGATGGATTTCCCTACTTGAGGTAGACCTAGGCTAGAAATAATCAGAATGAAGGCTGATCTATTGAGGCAGTGCAAAAAGGAAACCCAGATGCAGTATTCTGCTTTTGTCAGGCCCTAAACAAAACTACAGCAAAAAGGGATGGTCCAAGTTCACCAAAAGCTCCTGACCTTCCACATCTCTGCCTCCCAAGGGAATGGAGTTTTAACTGGTCAATAACTAAAACACCATAAGCCTGAATAAATCATCTCAGGACTAGATATATACACATTATAAATGTTTAGTCCTGATGATATATGACTGAGTTGTTATTTTGACAGATAGCTAGTGAATAATATATCTGATGAACTGCATAATATTTTACTAATGATTAATTTATTCATTCCAAACAAACAAACAAAGCCCAGCCTTTTCCTCCACTATCCCAAAGAACTCTAATGGCTGCAAAGAGCTTTGAGATCCCTGGATGGGCCATGTCTGTTATTCCTCCTTTTATCATTACGTATTTCTAGTGATTTATTACCAGGGAGAATAAATTCATGGCTTATGTTATGGATAGCCTCATTTCAGATTGCAGCAGATCCTGTTTAAAAATTCCCCATTTTGTAATGCCCCCTAAAATCTACAGGAATTTGGTACTCAGGCAGTTATTTACCCCCACAATGTGCTTAAATACATTTTTTAAGTCTGGGCCAAGCATATCTGAAACATTCTGACTGGAGAAATGTTGTTTGGGATACTGTCCCTAGGGTTAGTTACTACAGGATATTTACTACAGGACGGAGGCCTGTGAGATTTAGTTGAGGATTGCCCTGGCTGTGCTTTTCCCTCTCCCTCACTCTCAATCCCATTCAGAAATACAATTTCTGTGAGTTCTCAGAGAAGATAAAGGACCAAAGAGCAAGAGCTCTTCCTCGGAGCTTTCCTGTGAGGGCGGGCTGATTGATTACGGATCACAGGCTGTTCCAGCTTCCCTTCCTAAATGAAAAATTGGGAGCTCTTAAAAATTGAATAAAATATGCCCTTCTGAGAAGGATTTCCACTGGCACGAGCACAATAGGAGGAAGTAGTGAGTTGCTCAATATTTCTGTGTGCGCTGGCTAATCCTTTACTCCTCACTCCCTGTGCACTCTCCCCGTGGCACCTGAGGATAACTCATCTGTAATTGGTAAGGGCTCCAGTTCTGTGTCTCCAGACAAAGCTTAAATGGCTCACGTTTGGGAGAGCTCCAGCTTCAGCTGTGGCTGGAGCTGCCCAGGAGAGGATTCCTTTTAGCAGCTACTTTCAGGCCTGCAGAATCTGGCTTTGTTCCATGTCGGAAGAATCTGGAACAGCTTGTAATGTTTTCACTAGACAAAATTTTGTCAAAATAGCTCATTTCTTAGATCTCTTGCTCTCACCATAGTCACTGGTGACCAGAGAAGCTAGGATATCAAAAATATGTTGAACCCAATTAATCAGCCTGAAACACTCTACTGCTAACAAAATAAAGCATTTTGACAAAACCTCACTGTGGAGAAAATGTTTTTCTACCCCATCGAGACAATTTTATTGCACCTAAAATCCAAAGACTTCTCCATTCTGTTATTTGTTTTCCTCCACCCTCGTGGAATTTCGTCAGTTCTGCTCCTCTTTCAGCGCACAATCCCTACCACTATGAGTGAAAATCCTCCTTCAGTGTTACAAACACTTGTGAGACCTTGACAGGGAGCTGAGATACTTCTGTGCCAGCTCACAGACTGCCACTGTGCATAGAAAATCTTTTCCTTTGGATGCTCACTCACAATCGTGCAGGAGATGGTCACCAACAGAGCTGGTATGTTCAAGGGGGAGATAAAGTACTGTCTTTTTTAAAGATCTGATCCAAATATCTCAGTTCCCTGGAGTGAAAACAATAAACTTATTTTTATGACTCTTCTGCAGGAGAAAATTAAGTCCAAGTACAGTTGGCAATTATCCTGTAAGCTTATTATATAGTAGCATTCAGCCTCTTGCACACTCTTGGTTCCTCTTTTTTTTACGTGCTGGTAATTTCTGTCCCTTATTACAGAGTCATTTCACAGGGAAGCATTCTCAGATTTCATTTAATCCACTGTAGGCTGTGCAAGATGCTGCAGACACCTCAACAGCTGTGTGCACCTCGAGCATCAATGGTTCTGTGGGCACAGAGTGGTTTCTGAGTGACCAGCACAGCCCTGTTTGCTCTGTCACCTCCCCACCCTTTGGTGTGTGTGGCTCCCAAACAAAATGACACAGCCTGAGTAAACCTGCGTGGGGAAGGCAAGTACCAGTGGTGATCCCTCTTCATCTTATCACACCAGCACCCTTGCTTTTGTGTCTGCAAACATTCCAGGAGTGTTGCTGTGGCTGCCCCACCCCTGGAAGTGTCCAAGGCCAGGTTGGATGGGGCTTGGAGTAGCCTGGTCCAGTGGAAGGTGTCCCTGCCCAGGGTGAGGGATTGGAACTGGGTTTATTTTTTGAGATCCCTTCCAATCCAAAGCATTCTGTGTTTCTGCCTCTGGTAGTGTGTATACCCATAGAAATGTTGGAACTACTCGTTTCAACATTCAAAGGCTTTTTTCTCCATTCAGATCAATCCAGTTCATCTGAGATCATCAAACAATTAGCAAAACTTCACTTGTGGCATTGCTAACTCAGCCACAAGTGTCCGTTCCCCATGCAGTTGTGTGGCAGGATGGAAGATTCTGGAATATATTTCTCTCTGGGTTTGCAGTGCTCTTGCTCTGTGGCCTGCTCTCCCTGCTTATGCATGCTGAGGAGATTTGCTATTATGAATCGCACCACAAAACTACCTTCAAACTCAAATTTAATAACCCAAGCATTATGAAGATCAATATTATGGCTATTCTCATTCATATGATTAACATTAATATAATTTGGGGAAATATTTATGCTGCAGTAGTGACTGGAGACCTGGATTAAGAGGAGATCCTCAGCAACCCCACAGAAGAAAAGACACCGTTGTCTCCAGATGAGCACTGAAATGCAATGCTCCATCTCTGAGTCTCCATGGGCTTGGATATTTTATGTAAGTTACCTAATAAAATAACAAACCAGCCTTACAATCCCTACAGCCACACTGGTGACAGTTTGAAAATCATGAGTCAAGCTCAAAAAAAGAACTAAGAGATTGGTTTTAAAATTCATGAGACTTTTAAAATCTGATAAACTTCAGGGGTTTTTTTCTTCTTCTTTTTTTTTTTTTTTGCCTTCTGCTTTCTGAGTATGTAGGAGTCGTATTATCAAGTTTTCCTCTGCAATTATGAGGGCCGTAAACTTACTTTAAAAATTGAGTTGAGACATTTACATAATCACAGGACTCTGAAAGTGTGGGCTTTGAAGAGACATTAAATAGTCTTGAGATACAGTTCATCATGTGACTTGGCAACACTCACTGCTGAACAGTACAGCACAGACTCCAAATATCAAATACTCCCAAGGAACAGAGAGGAGTCTTTTATGGGTGGGAGGGGGGAATCTGACACTTTCACAGTCTGTGCATGAATGGGGGAGAAGGGGAGGAAAACAGGGGAAGGAAAACAAGGAGAACAAGGAGTGTGGGACTATTCATCTTGCTTTAATCAGAGATGAAGCTAAAAAACTTCTTGTCTTATTCCTATATTTCCTGCTTGCTCTTAACCATGCAGTACACACTTTTCCCTGTGTACCAAGCTCTGATTAGCCTCACCCTGGCTGTGCACCTGCACTCCCCAGGGACAGCCCCAGACATTTGGAGGGGAGTTAAAAGTAATGTTCTTTCTGGGGTTTTCACTCCAGAGCTGGAAGCTAACACTGAAATATTTAATGCTGAATACTCACTGGGCAGGTTTGCCTTTGCTGAAAAGGAAATAACCAGAATAAGAGAAAGGGGAGGGAAAGCAAAGTGAGGTTGGGTGGGGGTGCATGGGCTATGAAAACACCTTTTGGGGGTGCATGGACAATGAGAACACCTTTCAGGGATGCATGGATAATGAAAACAATTTTGCAGGGATGCACAAGCAATAAATCACCTTTGCTCTCCTGACATAACACAGCTTCTTCCACCTGCAGGCTGCCATGGGGTGGAAGTGCCCCTCACTGGTCAGTGCATCCTCATCCAACCTGAATGCCCCGCGTGCCCCGTGATGTCCAGGTCTCAAATCAGTACTCAAACCCAGCCCATGCTCCAGCAGAGCTGCCAGTCACTACCAGCCCATGAAACCTGTGTTTGCAGCCTGCAAAGAGGCACTTGCATTGCAGGAATGACAAGCTCCAGGTGTCAGGATGCTTCACTGAGTCAGAGTGCAGAGACTGGTCCCAGCTGTAAGCCACAGGGGAACTCTTGCAGTGGCTTTTCCATGACACTCCCTCAGGGGAATGAGAGGTTGTTGCAGTATCAGGCATTTTGGGGCCTGCACACCCTGGTGAGAGCACAGCCATCAAACGGGGTTCTCCTTCAACAAGCCTTGTGTATCCCTGGGAGATGGAGAATGTCCAGAGGCTTTTCCTTAACTGGCCTCTAAAATGCCTGCTTTTTCCCTACCCTTGCTGAAACTGATGGCAGGAGAAGATACAGTGTGGAGTTTTGGGCCTGCAGGTGTTGATACAGGGGTACATTAAAGGCGTCCCTTCAATTTGGGCTAAGGAACTCCAGGAGGCAAAACACCTCCTGCCTCAATCCCAGAGCAGAGGATTTCCATGCTGCTGCCTAAAAAGTGTTGTGCACCATTGACAGGTTCAGTCAGGCAGCTCTCACACCTCCAGATGTTTTTCCTGAGCAGGGGCTGTGCCAGTGTGAAGCCTGGTTCTGAAAAGCTGCAGGACAGCCCAGCTTGACCCCATGGGGGGCATTCCTACCCACAGCAGAGTATCTGGACAAGGTGATCTTTAAGGTCCCTTCCAACCCAAGCCTCTCTAGGCTTCCACAATTCTATTTAATTCTGTCATAGCACAGCTTTTCTGGACTCTCTCTCCAAAAAAGCTCTTTCATTGCAAGCAGAAGCACAAGCTGGCTTGACCTGATTGAGGATTTGATGGAATGGCTTCCTCTCCCCGCTGCTCACCCCTCTGCTGGGAGCCATCTGCACATTAAAGCAGATGTTGGTTGCACTCAGGTCATGTTTCCAAGCTTTCTTTTGTAGCCATAAGGACTAGAGACTCTTCCCTCCCTGCCTGCACTCATTTCTTAATTAAAGCTTAAATTCTGATGTCGTCACATGACTGCAGGAGCAGATCCCCAGGCAGGCATTTCGAGCTCTGTGTTGTCAGCGGGACTTTGATTTAGAAGCATCACAGATCCTTTAGAGGATCCCATCCCTCTGGAAGCCCCAGCCTGGCCCTGCTGGCAGCTGCCACTGCCAGACCTCAAGGCTGGCTCTCAGGCAGGTGCTGGAGCAGGTCAGAGGCTTTCCCATGCCACAGAGCGTGGGGATGGGGAGCATCTCTGTCCTTTTGGAATAGTGGTTCCAGAGCCAGGCAGCTGCGAGGAGTCTGGCAGGGAGGGAGAAGGAGGAGGAGGAAGAGGAGGAGGAGGAGGAGGAGGGGGAGGCAGCAGCTGCCAGCAGCCTGCACTGCAGTGCCTCAGCCCAGAGAGCTGGGTGGATGCAAACATCATCCCTACCCATCTCCTCTCCTCCTTCTCTCCATGTTTTTCACTTGATGGGATGTATTTGACCAGGAAAAAAAAATATTCCACGGTGAAGGAAACTTCATGGCAGGTTCCTGTAAATATTTTGTGGTCACCATGCCAGTGCTGGAAGGGTGAAGAGCTGCAGGTGTGGAATGGGTTTGGTCACAAGAGCTGCCAGGCTTGGGCACAGCAAACAGAGCCCTGGTGCACAGCCCTGGCAGCCAAATGCTGCCTCCATCAGCCCCGTGCCTTGCAGCAGAGCAGGCCTCACCTGCCCAGGGCTCTCCTGAGGGAAGCTGGGCTGTGCCAGGACACCTGGGTGCTGTGTCAGCTCCTTCCCCGGGCACACGTGGGCAGCGGCACAAAGGAAGTGCTGGCTCTGCACAGGAATATTTGAGATCACACTGCCTGCAGAGGAGATCCTGGCACGAGGGGCTGACCCAAACCCTGCTGCAGGCAAAGCTGATTCCAGGCTTTTCTTTGTGTCCTTGGGTTCTGTACCTGCTCTCAGCAGCTTAGCCCAGGAAACCTGCTTGGATGGCTCCAGCTGCCCTGGTGGGACACTTCTTGTTCCATTTACAGAGCCTGGTGGGGAGCAATCAGCAAAAAAGAAAGGGAAAAAAAATATACTTTCTGCAACCCAAGGGAAATATTGGAAGGATCTAGAAATAAATTAAAAAAAAACCCTATAATGCCTTGTCCCAGTGCTACTTGTGCCAGAACAAAATTATTCTGTCTATCCAACAGGATGACTTTTTTATTTTAATGTAACAGCTTCTCTGCTGAAATAAGCATCTGCCTGGTTTGAAAACAGAATTAATAAGATTATTAAAAAATAATTTTAAAAAGCTAAAAATATATTTTTTTTTTTAGGAAAGAGAGTGAAAGCTTCTCTTTGCCTTGTTAGCCTTTAAAATATGTTCCCAAGCCACTGGACCATAGTCTGCTGCTCTGGAGGAATCTGAGATGAATGTGCAGAGTCATTGCTGTCACAGCATGCTGGGAGCAGCCCTGCTGGGCACAGCCTCCACTTGACATGTGGGGAGGAGCAGTCCCCACCATGCAGGAGGTGTCCGACGGGACAGGATGTGGACATCCTTGTCCAAGCCCAGCAGGATGCAGATCTCTTTGGAAAGGTTCAGTGACTAAAATATTTCTGTGCTGCCTGTGGGATTCACTGGGAGGAGGATCAAAATATTTGGTTATGGATGGAGAAGGGGAATTTTCCTGCTGGAAGATGCAGCTCTGGAGATCTGTGCTAGCGCTCGGCCAATCCAGCCAAGAGCTTCCCTGGATCAGCAGGCAGGGCAGGCAGGCACTGATCTGCCTTTCCAGGCACACAGCTCACAGGAGTGCTTTTCTCCAGAGGAACTGGCATGTCCTAACCACAGGAGCCTCATCAGAATGTGAACTTATCAATGTGCTTTGCCTCCACGCCATCCCCGTGTGCAGGGCGTGCGCTGCCTTCGGGTGCAGGGCTGCCCTTCCCCGAGCCTGGACAGAATTTCTGCTCCAGAGGTCACCAGCTCCAGGCATATCAGAGGTTAGTGCCACTTATTCTTCCTCTTGCCCTCTGTTCTCAAGAATACCAAAGGTGTGTCCTTCTGCCAAGCCCTGCAGCTGCCAGGGATGTTCCCAAGCCGTCACCATCCGAATCCAAAGGCATCCAGAGCAGCTGCTCCTCCAGCCTGAGCAGGGCCAAGCTCTGTGCCTGCTCAGACACCCCAGGACAGAGCTCTGCACAGCTCAGCCCCAGCCATTCCCTGCCAGCCCCTACTCCTGCCTTTACTCTGCTTATGCAAATCCGTGAAAAGCTGCACACATGCAGGGAGTTGCATTATGCAGGGGATGTAACAACAGCAGTCCCTGCACTGCATGAAGAATGTAGGTTGGGGCTGGAGGAGATGCTGTGTGATGGAATTGTCTGGTTTATGCCCATCACTGAATGGCTCCTGTTTGCCAACAGCTTTTAGAGACGCTGAGACATGAATGTAAATTGTGGCTTTTGTAAAGTTGCATAAACGTGTAGTAATGTCATTTTTAGATGAGCATTTACATTGAAGACAACACTGGGAGGCTTCATTGTTTACATGCACTATGGAAATGGATTTCAGGTTTTGGTTTACACACATTTATTTACACGGCATTTACTGATTACAAACCAATGTACATCACTCGTTTACAGGCATAACATAAACTAGGGGAATTCTGTATTTTTGCCTGTATGAATTTCCTTTGCTCATCCCACACAGAGAAAAGAACCTCCTTTCATCTCAGCTCCCTCTGTCCTTCAATGCTCTCCTAAAAAAAAAGCCTTGCCTCTGACTGGAAAACAAAAGAGTTGATGTCCCCTTTAAACACACAGCATAAAACCCTAATAAGAAAAGCTTGTCAGCAGAACTTCAGCATGACTAAAAAAGCCCAAGCAAAGATTAAAAGGCCTAGGAGTGCCCATCAATTCACACCTGAGCTAAGCATCACCATAATGCCGTTTGAGGAGAACGCTCACGGTGCTTTCCTGGATGCTTCAGACATCCAGTCAAGTGGAACAGGACTGAAAACCTGCCAGGGCGTGTGAGAGAGGATCGTGAGTGCAGTTTGTCACTGTCACAGCAGGCAGGTCCCAGCACCCAGCCTGCTCTTGGGAAGCACCACCAGCCTTCCCAGGCACAGCTGCATTCCTGCTGCTCCTCTTGGCTCTCACTCCTTTGCCCAGCCGTGCTGGGGAAATTATTATTGGGTTTTTTCTTTATCCTAAGATGCTGAACCCAGGGAAAATCAAAGCTGGACCCTAGGGAATTTCAAGATTTCAAAGTCGCAGAGTGAATAAGGATAGGCAGTCTTTTTTTTTTTTTTTTCTTCAGTCCTTCCCTAACTCAAGGTTATAAAAACTCCTTGCAAATTCAAACTGAAGAACAAACAGCTAAACACAATACACTCAAAATCAAAATGTTCCTCTTTTGATATTTTTGAAGTGGCACTATTTGACTTCATGTCTTGAGATGAACTTTATCGCCTTAAAAATTGCCCAAAAAAAAAAAAGTCACTGGATTAATAAAGTGAAAATAAACAGCAAGGCTCAAAACTTCCACTGAGCCTGAAATGAAATGTTTTAATTTTTTCATTTTCCTGAAAAGTTGAACAAACATCCATTTCATACCAACCCATTTTTAATGTTATTTTTTGTTCTGTACAGCCAGTGAACCACAAAATCAATTATTTGTACTGCTCTAGTGACCAGCAGATTAAACTCAGCGCAATAAAGAGACAGCAAAAACAGTCAATGAGGAATGGAGAGAAGAACTGCCTGAAAAGATGATGGAAGCAGCTCTCATAGATTTTGTCTGTGCCAGAACTTAGCACAACCAGAGCAACTTCACAGCCACTTTAAGAGAACTTTAATGAACATTACTGCTGGAAAGAGCAGCCTCACCAGTCCCCTTTGTCACCCTCCTGCCTCCATCTGCACAATCCTGTCCCTTTGCTATCCCCTGAGCACAGAATGAATGAGACCAGAAAGTGATCTAGTTAAAAATTAAC